>VSTD030000103.1:0-19688 GCA_008808055.3 Sporobolus alterniflorus | reverse complement strand
CCGATCTGTACTAATCACATGTGGCGCTCCCGAGGCCACAAGTGATAACTTTGCTTTCTTAACACGGGTGGAGCTTATAAAGTCATGCGATGCTCCAGAATCAAATACTATGATAATAGAATGTTCGTTGAGGAAGAACGTACCCGCTAGCACTTCTTCTCCCGTGGGAATCTCATCCACAGTGGTGTAGTTGGCGTGGCCAATTCATGGTGCAAGACTCCTCTGTGGGCCCTTTTGATGATTGACCACAATTGCTGTAGCTCGTGGTGAATTGCTTTGCTTTGGCATGAGGCCGTCGTGGGCGAAATGTCCTAACTTTCTACAGTTGAAGCACATAAAGCTGCGGTTGGGAGTCTGCTATGGTGGCCTGACTGTAGTCTACTACAGCGGTGGGGTGGGAGCACGGTTGAACTGCTGCTGCTGCGATTGGTATTCTGGGCGATTACCCTAATACTACTACTATTGAGGTCGGCGCAACTGACCCCCAGCTGGGGTATACACCACGCGGTACTTAGGAGGAGCACCGCTAGAACCACCACTGACAGAGGATCCATGCATCATCCTCTTCCTCTTCTTCTCATTGGCCTCAGCAACAACCTTTGTCAACCTCTCTTTATCAGTGGCTACACTCGCCAATTCATTGTATGACAGGCTGGTAAACTGACTCAGGAGCTCTTGCAGGTAGATGGTAAGCCCTTCACGGTACATGTTGGCTTTCTTTTCATCGGTATTGATATGATATGAGCCATATTGAGCCAGAGTGTTGAACTGCCTGGTGTAATCAAACACAGAATGGTTCCCCTGCTCAAGATCCAGAAATTCCTTCAACTTGCTACGAAGCAAACCCACAGATAAGTGATGGGCACAAAAAATAGTACAGAACTCACCCCATGGGATGTGGTGATCAGTAGGTAGGGCGACAGTGTAGGAAGCCCAACAGGCTCCAGCTGAACCTTGAAGTTGCTGTGCTACGTATAGAGTCTTCTGATACTCTATATAGTGAAGTAGTCGAAACTTGGACTCTGTGGTGCGGAGCCAGCTGTCTGCTTCTAAGGGGTCGGTCGCATAGGCAAAGACTGGCGGGTGAATTGCCAGAAAGTCTGAGTACGACAAATCCCTCTCTTGGTGTCAAGGTTGCTAGCGTTCAGCCCCACGACTCTCGTTGTTCTCAACCAACCTCCTCATGAGGTCATTCTGTGTTGCTAGTAGTTGTTCCAGGCTGACTGGCGGGCGAGGTGGTGGAGGTGGGGCATTGCCATATGGGGCTTGGCCACGCCCACGCCCGTGTGGATCCTTCCAGAATGTCAAGGATTAGTTCTTCAGATGTCCTTTTATGCATCATCTGGCATATTGAGTTTTGCATCATTAGATATTTGCATATGTCCAGTAGAATATGATGTAAGCTTTGCATAATGTAAATACAATGTAAAAGAGTGACAATTGCATTTACGAAAGGTAAACATCCATTTATTCATAAGCCAGGTTATCATACAAATGTTACAAAATGTGTTACATGCCATTTGTACAAGTGGTCGAAATGGAACCCACCTATCAAAAACAAAATGAGCACGATAACCTTGTTCTCACACAGTGGGTCACATCCGAGGTTACAAGCTACCATGCTACTTGCTAACCTAACCTAAATCCACTCAAAAAGAGACTCCCCACATCCTAAATAGCAACGAGACCTAGTCCTTATTGATGCCAGACATGGCATCGATCTCCTCATGGTCGATAGGCTCGGGTGGTGCCTGCCCTGAAGCTCCAAAAGCTGTTGCTTGAGGTTGTCGATCGTCTCTGTCCTCTCCTCAAGCTCGACATCCTGCTCCTAAATGGCATGCTCAAGGTGGATGATCCTGTGGGTATGCTCATCCACCTCCTCACGAGTGATGTCGAGCAGCTGACGTGTGTAGTTCCACCCATGCTCGACCTCACTAAGCCGATGGTAAGCGACCTGCAGCTCACGGTCCTACTCTGAAGGTGGGTGCACACCGCTACAGAGGATGAAATTCTCATGCCTTAGCCTCTCGAGCTCGCACGACGTAGCGGTGGTGTGCTCCTCGTATGCTGTCAGACACATATGCTGCTGCATGCCGGTCCTAGTGGTGTTGTGCTGGAGGTTGAACAGGTATTGCGCATACCTAGCCAATGAAGTCATCTCGACGTGGAAGTGAGAGCCCTCGAGGTCGGACACGGCCTCAAGGCGCTGCTGCCATACAGGGTTCTCCTAATTCTGAATCGGGAGAAACGTGATAGGCAGTGCTGTTGTAGCGGCGATGTGGTCCTCGCACAGGGAGGTGAGGGCGATGTGTGCCATCATCTCAACACTAGTGTCAGGCTCGCTGCCGATGATAGACCCCAACCCCAGCTTCGTGGGGTTGAAGGGTATCGTCATGCTATCCTCACACCTCTCCAAGTCATGGGTCTTGGACAGTCGGCAACGGTAGATCGGGTGTCCGCATCATAGCCGAGACGGAGGAGTGCATCGTATAGCACTCTCGGGAACCTGGGGCAGCGCTGACCCGTGGAACACAATCTCCCGTCCTCGATGAGGAAGAAGTGGGGGTAGTCATTCAGTTACATCTGAAACACAGACATAAAAAGGTCACTAACCCCATAGTAAACAACATGGAAAAATAAATACAAAAATCTGTATAAAAGCGAACAACAGTAAATAAAATGCAAAAATGGAATTGTTCCCAATAGATTCTATTCTGGAGTTGAACACCAAAAACTTGGGAAACTCTCCCATCTTTCTAACCATTAGTCATATGACCCTGTCTGCTAAACGGTTTAGAAGTTACAGAATTTTGATGATTGACATCGCTGCTGAATTTTGTTTCTGGATAGAACAGCGGCACAACGGATTTTCACTCAGCTTTCCGATGGTTCATATAATGGCTCCAAACAGTTAGCTATTTGTGAGTTAAGGCAGTCAGAACTTGATCGGTTTGCTGAATCAGAAAATCTGGGCAGATTACACCATCCAGTATAAATCAGGTTTTTGGTGAAATTTCGCCATGACCTCCCCCGAAACTTTGTATACGAAAAATGTTGTTAACAAACTAAGATTTCTGCTAGTTTCTCATATGACTTGTTTCGATGTACGGTTTGATCGCTACAGATTTTTGAAGTTAGGTTTTAGTGCTGGATAGATTCTGGAAAGACTGGGTATACAGGTGCTTTGTCAGGTTTTTGTGCCACAAGATGGGTGAAACTTGCTATGGTCAGAGTACAAAATCTGGAGGTAACGAACTCATCTTTCTGACGCCTACTCAAATACACTTTTTCGCTAAATGCAGCAACGGTTATGGCTGTTTGAGCATAGCTCACGTGTGGAGTTCGGCGGGTCGCTGAAACTCAGAATAGCAAACGGTTTGGAGGTCTTGCCATGGGTTCAGACAGTGAAGATTAAATTTTTTAATCTTGATTATTAAGTTTATTGATTAGGTGACTTGATGATGCAACTCGTCCTAATTGTCCTCACCAAAAGAAAAGAATGATCCGCTATTGCAAATCGTTCGAGTGGCACAACGCTCTCAAATATCGTTGCTAACGATTTAACACATGTTAGTGTATCTACAAAAGAAGGATCAATCATCCCCATCATGGACATTTCTCATCATTCCCATCATGGGTGTTTCACTTCATCCCCAACATGGGCATTTCACACAAGGTCCTACAGCTAAGCACAAACAACCAAATAATCACATAAATAAAAAATAAAGCACCCACAAGCCCTAATAATTATACAAAAGTCACAAACAATAAAATTAGGTCATCAACAATAAAATAAGTCGGACACTCTCAAAAACCACAACATACCTTCGTTGATGCAATTCTGGAGAGGCATATGAACAAATATGATAGCTTGCCAGCTTAATAGGCTACTATAGTCCTTATATGGGCTAAGCGATCCTCACTGACAAAGCGTAGTTGTGATTTTTAGGTACTTAGTGTGTTACCTCAAGATTGCTCTGATAACCAACTGTGATAGAACCACCTCGAGAAGGGGGTTCGTTGACCAGGATCATCTTGAGTGATTCTCGGTGAAGCGAGAACACAATCAACACACATAAGTATACAAAATAATATATTAAGTTTAAACTATTACACATTAGGTTCACGTTTTAAGTACACAAAATGTTTGAAGCCGGAAGACGCTTCAAAAGATACAACAGAGTTTGCTGAAGCGATTTCTCTCACGTTCAGAACATTCTCTTCATCCTAGAAGAGAATGCCATCCACTAGCGCTCCAAGCCTGAGAATCACAGTATGGAGTCCAACACTCATCGGTTTGGACTTCCCACTAACAATCCTCATTGGCATTGCCGAAAAGAGGAAGAAGCTCCTCACATGCACAAAGGAGACAATAAGGGCAAATCTTGAGTGACTATGCTTAGCAAGACTTATCCACGGTGATAAAAAAACCATCACTAGACATGCAATGGCTTTAAGCAAGGCTAAAGGACTCATAAGACTACTAGCGCCTATTAAGTACTATTAAGCATGTTATTAGCCATATTAAGTTGATTATCATAGTAAGGTTAGCATTCTAATCTAAGCATGCAAAGGTAACAAATATAATATGATTATCATAAGACATGACTACAAAGTAGTCATCATCACAACATTATGAAGTTGATAATTCTACGTTTAGGTGCTGTGAGCAAGCATCACTCATTTCTGAGGGTGTCACGGAGATTCAAATCAATAGCCAACCTTGCAAGGGTAAAAACCTGACCACACGATACACATGAGCCACGAAGGCACCACGAGTGGCCATAGTCATGACACAGTCAGAGAGTCAGGTCGGGTCCTACCTCACCTTAGTGCCGTCTTCCACACATATGCCTCAGCGGATACACCATGGGTGGCCTGACACTATCCCGTATAACATCCATAAGGAGGTATCATCCAACTCGGCGACACACGAAGCTACTAAGTTTATGGGACCCCATGAATCCTATATGCGCCAGTACATAACTCAATGCTTGTTCATTCAGACCCAACCGACGCGGGCCTTAATCGACTCAAGTGGGGGCTACCACCTTGGAGCTCCGAATTTTAGATCAGACCACTCACCCTCCTTCCCATCCAGTATTCTCCACTTTCCCCTAATTGCCCCGCCCAATCTTCAATTATACCAACATCTCGATCATCTTGCTAAATCCATATAGGACCTCCATCGATAGAAAGGGCCCTATCACGAATGGATTCCAACCACTCGTCTTCTACTGATAGCCTATACAACTAAGCATAGCATACTATCGTTATCTTTCTTTCATAGGTGTAAACAAAGTGGATTAGTAAGGGTGTTCTTAGTGCAACCGGGGTTTCATTAAACGCCTATACTTAAGTGCACAATCATTGACATAATGTAATTATTGTAAAGCGAAAACCTATTCAAGGGATATGCGTGGTGCTTGCCTTGCTCGAAAGAGGGAGGAAGGTTAGCTCTGATGAAGCTTGGTGTGCTCTCCAATCCAATAGGGTCAGAACCTATGCGGTATGATGCATGAACTTAATGAAAGGTGACAAAGGCAAGTAAGGTAAGAGCGACATGGCTCACATGCTTTAAAGGTTATTAAAGACTTAAAGTTTTCATTTCCTTCATTAACTCCTATTAGCTAACCACACTTAAGAACAAAGCTTAAGGGGGTTTCACCCTTCCTAACACTACTCATGACCAACCATGAGGTGATCTAAAGCCTTAGGATCAGCACTAAATGTTCATGTAGAAGCCTTGTTAAGTTTCTAAAAAGAAACCTCATTTGCATAAGGTTATACTTGAACAAGCACAAAAATGGAAAATTCCATGGTCATATCACATGAATAGGGGGTTCTAACAAGAGTTCTAAGGTTGGATAGCTAAGAACAATTTTTGATTCAATTTTTATGAATTTTGGAATTATGGATAATTAATTTTGAATTAATAACTAATTATCCAAGATTAATTATCAAATACGAATTAATAATTAAATAAAAAAATTTATAATTTTATTTCAGAGATTTAGTTTGAATTCAAATTATGGAATTGAATTTATAATTTTATTGAACTTAATCAAGTTTCTATGAATTTCCAAAGTTTGAACTCTATTTGAATTAAATCGAATGGAAAATTAGAAAACTGCACTGTGCAACTGGGCTGGGCCGCTGTGGAGCATAGCCTCGCCGGCACAAAATGGCCTGACCAAGATGGCCTTTCCGCCCATGAGCCGAAGCAGGGGACCCCCAATCCCCTTCCTACCGCCGTGCTGCACCGACGAAATCCCGTCGGCCGATGGCGAGACAGTGGGGAAGGTGCTGCTGTGGGGGACGCCGGGTCCACGAGGGACTGATGGGAGGCGTTGGATGGAATGGGGGCTCACCAGAGAAGGGTTGTGATGGCAGTGGACTCTGGTGGGAGAAGGTGATAGTGCAGACGGAAGGTCGTCGACGGAGAAGGTGTGGACGTAGATGAACTACGGGCTCAAGCGATCCTCCTCGAAGTGGTGGCGGAGTCGGAGGTGCATGGATGGTGGTGGGCAACAGTGAACTCACCGGTGAAGAGGCGGTGAATGAAGAAGCGCTCGGGCCGAAGGTGATAGCCATCGGCTCGGGCTTGAAGCTGGAGCTAGACGAAGATGAGGTGACGGCGAGGAGGATTCCTGGTTCGGACGGCGATAGAGAGGGATGGCGGTGGCTGGTGATGGTGAGCAGAGGAAGGTGACTGGGAGTAGAGCAGAGCAGAGCAGAGTGAGGCATGTGCACGAAGGGAGGAAAAAGGGAGGAGGAGCTCCTGCTGTGCCCACGCGCGAGGATAGGGCTGCCACGGCACGGGGTCGACGACGACCGACGGTGACCGGCACCAGCGCCCTCTCTACTATGAGCGCGGTCACCGCCTGGTGACCAGCCCTGTGGCATGCGTGGGCGGGACCGGTAAACTGGGTTCCCTGGTTAAAGTGGGTTTGACCCACTGACAAGTGGGCTCGGCTCGATTTGAATTATTCTATGAAATTCAAACTCAGCTCAAACTTGTAAATTCACAATGGAAGCCTTCCCGTGCTCCAAAAATATTCAAGCTTTGTATAGGGATAGATTTGAATATTTTGAACAACTTTCTCTATTGGATTGACTTCAAATTCTTAACATAATTCATGACAAAAATTCTGGAACAGATTCCAATTTGATTCTTCTATGAATTATAAAGGGGTTAAAACCTTGTGGGAAAAATCTTGTAAATACACTAAAATCTATCTCAGCTTGTTCTTCACAACAGTAAATTTAGTTGGGCACACTTGTATGCAAGATGTTGGAGTTCCAAGATAAGTGTCAAAGTGAATTGATTTGAAAATAAGGAGTTTAAATTTGAAATTCAACCCACACAACAGTTATAATACAAACCAAATCAAACCAGGATTTCATTCAAGCTTCTACAGTAAATAGTGAGGCAGTTTATAAACACTGTAGTTGCTACAGTGGCACTAGGGTGTCACAGATATGGACTAGCCTAGAGTTTTTGTTTGCTCTAGAGTATTAAAGGCATTATTTATGTTATATTGTTATGAATCAAAAAGGCTTTCACAAGGAAACATGGGTGTAGAAGCCGTTGTTAGGGCGATGTTCGTATGACTGTAATACCTTTGATTGCCAATTTTGATTATATGGGGGTGTCCTTGAGCTCTATCGACACTGTTAGTTAGGAAAGCCATATGCTCATTTAGTCTTGTCTTGTTGTGGGTGTACGGGCATGCTGACATGATCATCTAATTCAAGAGGTTCAGGTTTGCTGGGCTGTGGAGGATTACGATGTGTCTGGGGGGTTAAATCCTAATTTTTGGTTTAAATGAATTTAACTGAATTCTGGCAAAAAAATAAAATCTAGAGCACACATCAATATAAAATAAATGTAAGGCAACATGGATGTGACCCACTTTCCGATTGAATTCATAATTTTTATTAAAAGTTTCAAATGACTTCAAATTCAATTTTTAGGGTGTTATAGGTACGGAATAGTTCCATAGGATGAAGGTTAGGTCTACGGGCGTTGTCCCACGTCCCACGGTGCACTGGAGTGATCTGGGTCATTGGATCTCGGATTTGTGGCTTGGATTTAATGAAACAAAGGGGTCCCAATCTAATCGTGTGTGTCAATCTATGAATGAATGGCTGGGATTTAAAGTTGCTGAACCGGTACGCACAATCTAATCACGGTTGGTGATCTAGCGATGGACGGAGCAGAGGCCTCACTGGTGCACTGGAGTTGGGCCTAGCTTGCGCTAGACTGCACCAAACTCTGAAAGTGGTTTTTCCCTATGAACTCAGTGGAGCAAGGGGTTTCTCACCGAGGGCTTTGTAGATTGCAGCGGTGAAGATAGTCGCCAGGCGTCGAGGGGGTGACTTCTTCAGGGTTTGGTGACGCTGCTTCTGTGATCCTCTAGTGTTGGTTCTTGCTCCTACGGTGGCGGCGGTGCTCGGTGAAGCTCCTCATGTGGTCAGCGGGACTCGGGGCAGTTTGCTTTGGTGCGACAGCAAAAGGGCATGTGGTTTCGGGTTGAAACTCAATGTATAGGACAAAAGGCCTCCCGAAGGCTCATTTTATAGTGCCGATAGAACACAGAGGTGTGGAAGGGATTCATAAAGTGTTTGTGAGTCGAATTATTGGTGGAATTGGATTAAAATAGGGATTGAAGGAAGTTCTCCATTTTTGCTTTGATTTGGAGCAATTCCTTCCATAACCCAGCATAAAGGGTAGAGCTCAATCTTGCACATCCATTCGGGTCTGAGGGAAGATGGCGTGCTGGCTATGGGACCGGCTAGGGCAACGGTGTGGTGAGGCACTCAATCGGGACATCGGAGGGTCGAGTCAGGTTAGCTAGGCGGAGTTAGGTTCGGCAGGTGAGGTGGGCTCATCCAGGCCGGGTAGGGTATCGAGGTGGGATCCTGGGTCGGCGTTGGGTACGCAGGGTGAGGTGAGGTTAGGCCACCCGTTCGGGTAAGGAGGGCAGAATGGATTCCTAATGTATTTCTAATTTCTTGATTTTTTATCGAAACAAATTTGAATCAAATTCAAATGAATTCTAACTGAAATCAAATTCTAGAGCACTCAACAATACAAAATAAAATACATGGCAGCTAACATGAATGCAACACACTTTGATTAGATTTTCATAATTTTTAATAAAAAATGTAAATTATCCTCAAATTCAATTTTTTGGGTGTTACACAATGGCAAATAAGCTTCAAGACTTAGGTCTAGGTGGAAGGCTCTTATACTTGTGGTCATGAGTTTGAGCCCCATGGTGGGCGCCAATGTTGAGATTTGTTGCTGAAGGCTACAAACTCTGAACAAGAAAACGTAAGACGATGAGTACAGTAAGAGAAATAGGATGAAGGTGTCATGTGGCAAGTGGCGCAAAAAGAAAGAGCTCTCCATTTGCCCCGAGATGAGTGCTCATGGGGTTTATTTATAATGGGAGATCAACGGTTTCATTGTAATGTCTTAAATACCCTTAACCAACTAACTGATTGGCTGAGTACACAATCAAGGAGGCAAACTATTACATTGCACAATTGCCTTTGGAGCATGCCAATGAGCTACTGCCATATGTAGCTCTGCGCTAGTCTTCGCACGACTATCTTCATGACACCTTCACTCCTTAGGCTTCATCAACTTTTTCAGGCTTTTGTCACACGACCCAGACAAATCCTTGGTCACCTGTAAAACGAAAACTCATACCTATCAAATGTCGTGGGTAGTGACTCAATGAAAGCCCCTCTGGGCCCACTTCGCCCGTGGCTAACGCCTTGCAGAGCCTATGCTCATGTCGGGGCAGTCAAGTGAAGCTCTCGACCTCGCATGAGTGTGGACGCTTTGGGCCGTCTCCCTGAGGCATTCGGCTCACCCCCAACACATGTCTCATATTTGGTCCTCGTATGAGATGAAGGTGATGTATGGGGACCTTCCATCTCTCTCTAATACAAAGAAGCGAAGCTCAGCTTCATTTTTAAAAAGCTTTATCATACATTACTGAATTAACCAATTAGTTGTCAACTGTCAGGGTCCTGTACCCCGGGTACCATGGGCCGCCGGTTATGACCCAATAAATCTAGATATGACCCGATTCCCTCTAGTGGCAAATGACTAGGGAACCAAGTACCCAATACCGGATATGGTCCCATCACTCTTGGCTGAACAGGAGGGGCCACCAACTTAAAAAACAAAACACGAGTGCAATCTACATCAGTGCTTTTATTCCACCTCAGTGGCAGCGGGCGGGCAGGATTTTGCCACTTGTCAGCCCAGTCTAACTCATTCTCGTACCCTAGCTCAGCACGCGCTCGGGCCCCTGGTAGCCACGCCCAGGGGTATCCTAAGTACTAGGCAAGTGGCCGAGAGCCGGGGGTCCTCAGATAGCAAGGTCATTTAATGCTGGACAAGACAAGACATAACCACAGGCACCGACGCGCGCCTGGCAATAGGCACTCGAGTGCCGAAATCCATCCCGTCGCCGCCTGACACAACAACTCCATCATGAGAACACACATAATCATCATGATCACTCCAACATTGGATAAGCTTGCCTGATAAGGACATGGTTCTCCATAAAAGATCTGGTCCATCAAGGATCCAGGCAGTCAATACCAAAGCATATCACCAGTCCCGTGGGACTTGAACCTTCAGAAAGGTAGTCTGAGGCCATGCCGGCCTATATAGTGCGACTAGATGGGATGACCTCTATCAGAAAGTTATGTACCCTCGCTTGTTAGCTACAGTTTATAGGCCGACGCAGGTGACAGCGTAGCCCCTCCACATCACCTCCACGAGGGGAAGCTTAGCGATCAAGCAAAGCAGATCAAGACGACCTATAAAAGAAGCCACTACCCCTTAGGTAGCGGCATGAGACCCAGACCCCCTTCACATGTGAACTAGTCGAGCTCTTTGCTCACCCTTTGTAACACTTATTTCCATCAATATCAATCCACTGGACGTAGGGCTATTACCTCTGAGGAGGGGCCCAAACTAGGATAAATCCTTATGTTCTTTGTTCACGAGACCAGCTCGAAACTGAAAACGCGCTATCTTGTATACCCTGTTATTTGCTGGTGCAAAAA
The DNA here is from genome assembly GCA_008808055.3 of Sporobolus alterniflorus. NCBI lineage: Eukaryota > Viridiplantae > Streptophyta > Magnoliopsida > Poales > Poaceae > Sporobolus > Sporobolus alterniflorus. The sequence goes on along the minus strand of VSTD030000103.1, from coordinate 8,591 downwards.
ACATCGGCAGTTGGCATGCTAGGTAGGGGTATTTGTAGCATGTTTTCCTCTAAACATTTCGATGGTTCATTCACCGAAACTCATCGTTGTCGTCGACGGCAACCGCTGGACTAGTGTTGGACTCACCATGGGCGAAACCATATGCTTTGGGAGCTTGAGTTCATCGTGGACCACTTTGGTAGCATGAGTCCTTGTCTCGAGGGGAATGACTCAGGTGCCATCTTCATGAGAATGGTTCACAACTGTGATAGAACAACCTCAGAAATGAGGGTTCATCGCCTCAAGATCGATCGGGTGGTTCTCGACGAAGCGAGAATGCAACAAATATGGCACACAAGAATACAATACCATATTTAAGTTCAAGTAAGGTTATTACACATTATGTTTAAGTTTACAAAAGGTGAAGCCAAAAGTGCTTCAAAAGATAGAACATGTTTCAGCAGAAGTGATTCGCTCTCACATCAAGTACATTCACCTCGCCCTAGAGGGGAATGCCTTCCTCAGCCACTCTAAGCCTAGGATGGGTCGCAGTACGGAGTCCAGCCCTCACCGGTCTGAACCTCCCACTAATGGCCATTATCGGCATCAGCAGAAGGGGGAAGAAGCTCACATGCACACCAAAAGGATACAAAGCAAAGCTTGAGCAACTACACTCAGCGAGACTGACCCGTCGTGACCAAGCGGTCACGCTCTAAACATGCGAGGCTTCAAATGACATAAAAGACTCATAAGCCTAAAGCATGTTCCTTTAATCATTTTAAGCAAGTTTTAGCCAAGGTAATGTGATTAGCATAAATAGGTTTGAAACCTATTCTAAACATGCAAAGGTACTCAATCAACATTTGATATTAATCATGCCTTGACTACAAAGTAGTCAATATCATCCTCATAAGCAATATTAACATAATGAAAGTTGAATTACTATGGAATGACAACAACAAGCAAGAATCACTCATTTCCAAGAGTGTCATAGTGATTTGAACCAATTTACACCTTTGTCGGTGTTTTCTGCATCGGTAAATAATATGGTGTACAAGATCGCACATTTCCAGTTCCGAGATGGTCTCATGAACATCGAACACACAAGGATCTGTCCTGATTCATGCCCCTCCTTGGAGGTAAAAAAAAACTACGTCCAGCAGGATGATATTGATGAGAAACAAGTGCTACAAGGGGTGAGCAGAGTGCTCAAATGGTTCACGTGTTGAAGGGGGTATGCATCTTGTGACTTCCAACTGAAGGGTAGGAGTCCTTTTATGGGCCGCCCTGGGATCCCCTAACTATGGTACAATTACTTTATAACTCGGGTTAAGTTACATGATGAGTGGGGCCGCAGGCTGGAAATATTGGCTGTAGAGCTCATAGGAGGCTGCCCAGCTGTGTTCTTCGCTCCTGGGTGTCAATGTGGCTGGTGCCCAGGACAGTTTTTGGGGCTTCCACGACCTTGTTTTACTTCACTTGGCTGCTAAGCCTACCCACATGGGGGCTGATGTGGATGGGCTAGCCTGCTGCCCACACCGACCTATGGACTGTGGCTGACAGGTGAGAGAATATAGCCTCCTGACAAGCGCTGTCCTGTCCCATCACGCCGCATAGGCGGGCACAGTTTAGACCACCTTTCTGGTTGGTGTGAAGCCCTCAGGACGGGCCATCAGCTGTGGTGTTGACCGCTCGGGTTCCTGATGGATCGACTCTCTTATGGAGAAGTCCGCCTTTACCAGGGTGAACTTATCCGATGTCAGAGTTACCATGGTGATTATGTGTGTACCTGTGGAAGTGTTGCTATGTCAGATGATGACTGGACGGAATCCAGTACTCAAGTGCCTGTTGTTAGGTGCATGTGGGTGCCTGTGGCCACGTCCTGCGTGCCAGACATTAAATGCCTCTGCATCCTGAGGACCTGACTCCCGTGGTGCTTACCCAGTGCTAAAAGCCCCCGAGCGTGGCTACCGGGAACCCGGGTGTGTCCTGAGCCGGGGGGATGAGGTGGACTGGGTTGACAAGTGGCGAAATCATGCCCACTCATGGCTACCGAGATAGGGGAAAGTACTGGTGAGGATTACTCTCGAGTTTAGTTCTTTCTAGTTTGGTGGTCCCTCCTCTCCAGCCAGGAGTGGTGAGGCCATATCTGGTACGGGGTACTTTGTTCTCCAGCCATTTGCCACTGGAGGGAACCGGTCATATCTAGATTTTTTGGCTGTAACCGGTGACCCGCGGTACTCGAGATACAAGACCTCGACAGTAGCCCCCAGGCCTTCTATTGAGTGGGTGGTCGGAGCCGTTCACTCGACGGGAGGTAGAATAAGTACCCATATGTCACTACAGGTTTCGACGCGAGATTCAGTGGTGAGGCCATGGGGCTAAAGCCTCCTTGGTTGTGACTTGGAATTCCACGGTGGTACCCACCGTGTAGCCCCCGAGGCTGTGGCTGAGCTAAAAGCTCAGGCGGAGGTTAAGTTCCATATGTGTTATTTTGGTTTGTGCTTACAACTTATGAAGTCCACAGTTCTGTCTGTGGGTGTGGCGTGCGCACTGACCTCGTCCACGGGTGTTTCGGTAACCCAGAGGGGCTAAACAATGGGCACTTGTCTAGTCGGCGTGGTCCCCGAGTTCATGAGCTAGCTAATGGTCTAAGACTTGGTACTGTAGTACCAGTGACCTACGGTACCTAGGGTACAAGACCCCGATAACTTTGCAAGGTAACCACCTAACAAAACGACACACGTATGACCACAAAGATCCCACATGTGGCCATAGTTCATGACGACAATCGAAGAGACAATCCGGGCCTACCTCACCCTAATGCACGTCTTCCACGCAATACCTCAACGGAAATGTGTGGGTGGCCCGTACACTATCCTGATGACATCCTAGAGGTATGGTAGGATATCTTCCATCTCGGTGACCAATGAAGCTACTAAGTTTGTGGGGCCCCATAAATCTTATATGCGCCAGTACATAATATAACTTGCTCACTGGGGCCAAGCGATCGATCCTTAATCGACTTAGGCGGGGGTTACCACTTTTGGAGCTACAAACATGAAAATAGTCCACTCATCGACCTTCCCTTCTGGTATTCTCCACTTTCCCCTAGTTGCCCCGCCCAGTCTCAATTCAAGCGACTTTTTGTTCACTAAAGGAAATAACCACATAGAACCACCATCGCTAGAAGGGTCCTATCGCGAGTGGTTCCAACCGCTCGACTTCTACCGTTATCCTGTATTACTAAGCATAGCCATACTATCGTGACTTTTGCTTTCATAGGGGTAAACAAGGTAACATGGAAGGGTGCCGTAATACAACTATGTTTCCATCCAACTCCTAAACACAAGTGCACAAGCATGAACATAATGTAAATGTTTGCAAAGTGAAAAGCCTAAGAGAAGGAGTATGCTCCGGTGCTTGCCTTGCTCAAGGGGAATGTTAGCTTCGATGAAGCTTCTCGAAGGTTGTCCCCCAAGCGAGTCTTCTTTATTGAGTGCAGCATTAGATCCTATACGGCATGATGGTATGCAAGAATGTTAATGACAATAGACAAAGAATAAGCAACCTAGGTAAACAAAGCGGCTCACATTCTTTTATAATGATTAGAGAGTTAATTACTTTTGTTTGAAGAATTTTGTTCATTAACTCCTATGGTTTAGACATAACTAGGAATAAGGGGGTTTAGAAAGTAAACCACTCTAAAACCACTAATGACATGGCATGAGGGTGTACTTTAGTTCTAGATAGGTTACTAGAAAAGTTTCATGGCCAAACTTGTCACACAAACTTTAACACCTTAATTACTTAAGGCTTAACTTAACCATTGTGAAAAGAAGTCATTAGCATAGCTAATTAGCATGATCAGGGTATGAAAGTATTTTTTCCAAGATGGAATAGTTCAGATACAAATTTAGGCCAAGTTTCATGAATTTTGGACTTCGAAATATTTAACTATGAATTTATTTTGAATTATCCATGTCTATGCATTATTTACAAAGGAATAAAGAAGATTATTTGAGTTTATAATTTTGGAAGTGGTTTGATCAAATTCCTAAGGTTGAACAAGTTTCAATTTGATTTGAAACAAATTCAGACTTGAATTGATTAAACCCTAGAAAATCCTAAAGGAAAATACGGAATGGAACTGTTCATTAAGGCTTTACTTCGGCCCGGAGCCAAATGGCACAGCAGGTCAGGGCCTAGCTAGCCTGGCCCATCGGGGCGGTCTTCCCAGCCCATGCTAGCGCGGGCGTGGCCAGCGTGTAGTCACCACTGCGGGTGCGGCCGGAGCGCGTGTCATGGCGCGGTGGCCGGTCGCTCGTTAACGGGCAAAACACTGCGGGAGTTGATGCTAAACCATTTATGGTGGACAGGCATCACACTGCTACATGAGGGGCTGGACAGGATGACCGGGAAGGTGGTGCTCACTGGTGAAGCGGTCGGCTCGGCAGAGGAGGACGGCATCAACAGCAAAAGCTGATGAGTCAGTGGAGAAATGCTCCACAGACGGCTGTTGTAGCTGCACAAGCAGGTCGTGGGCATGAGGCAACGATTTTATATGACCACCGGCACTGAGGCGCACAGGGAGGAGCTCTCACCGGCGTTTGATAATTGTCAGTGGTGTGGTATGCAGTGGTGGTCGGAGGAGGGCATCTCGAGTTGCAAAACCTGGGGCAAATGCACCATGAGGTCGAGAGGATTCTAGGGAAGGAAGGAATCGACGAACGACGTGGTGAGTCGATGGCTAACCAGCGGCGGTGACTTGCTATGCTTTTGGGAAAATGGAGAGGGGAAAAGGGGTTTGGCCAGCAGTTTCTTCACCTTTTATAGGTGGCGACGTGAAGACGGGGTGGTGGGGACCTACCACAGGCTGATCGCGTCACCGCCAGCGATGTGGTGCCACGGCAGCGAGCGACCGCTGTGTGGAACATGTTCTCTGCGCGCGCTCGCACCATGGAGAGGCTGACCGGTGGGGCACGCACCGGTTTGAAGGCGCCCCAGGTCGGTTTGACCCATGGGCTGGTACTGTTCCTTCGGGCCGGCCCAGTTGAAGTGATTTTCCACTTTTCCAAACTGAGCTGAACTTGTAAATTGCAAAAGCAATCCTTCCTTGTCTCCAAAATTTGCCAAACTTTGCAAGGTGGTAGTTTAAATCATAAGGAGTAACTTTCCTTTTGGGAAGAAGTTCAAATTTCAAACAAAATTTGAATTAAAATGCAGGAAATAAACTGAGTTTGAATTTGGCTTGAAATTATTTGGGGTTCATACTTCTTTGGAAAAATTTGGTAACATCACCAAAATTCTAACTTGCCTTGATCTTCAGGAATGTAAACTTAGATAGCCATACTTGTATGGGAAAATTAGAAGTTCCTATACAAGTGAGACTTGATTTGGAAATAAACAAAAGAGATTTGAATTTGAAAGTCAAACCCATTCAGGGTTTATATTGCAAGAACACAGTAGATACATGGTGAGGGTATTGTAGAGGCACTGTAGCTACTACAATGACACTAAGGGTGTCACAACAGCAGATCACTGTTACTGTATACTATTCTCGAGGAATCCACCAATGAGGACGACATGACCTCAAGCAGAAGGGGAAGCTCTGGCTTCCCCATCTCTCGAGGGTGCAATGTGGTGACCCCAACTATTTCCATAACAACCACACCACCTCTGGAGGGTGCTCAATGCCTCTGACCATCCCGATGGTCCCGCTGTGGATCGCCGTACCGTAGCCGAACACTTGGCTCCTTCCTGAGCAACAACAAGCCTATCAGGAGGAGCAATGAGTGCGAGTCCATGTTCAGTAGGCTGATACTGAGCATGGGGCCGTGCAGCGGTGAGGTGAACTCGCCAGTGAGCAAGCTGCCATTGAGGCCCTGCTGGTCGAACTACACCACCACAAGTCTTTGCTCGAGATAGAGCAGGCCATAATTGTTGACCTCACTAACGCTAAGGCTCGGGCTAGGGACGTCACCATCGCCATCAACCATGAGGGGGGCACAATAGCCTACCTTCACCAGGGCCAGCCAGAATGTGGCTGCAACGACCGTGCTTCTGGACACTTTGCCCACACCCTCTGCCAACGGGGTGAACAAGATGTGCTGCCAGTTGATGGATATCCTCGGCATCGCCGCCACACAGCCAAGGTCCCTCTGGCACCAGGCCAAGGTCTTGGTCTCGAGCCTAGGCTGCTCTAAGGCCGGTCGACAGAAGGCTCGTGCTGAGTTGTTCGGAACCCTAGATGCATTGTTAGGCCCGTTGGGGAGACTGGGATGCATTGTCTGAGTACTGCGCGTGAAACCCACGTCGGGGTGGACATGGCGACCAGGAGGGGTGCAACCTCAATCCTGAGGGGCCAGGGCACAAGGCATTCAGAAGCAATGTGCATGATGTGTGTTTCCCAAAACGTTTCCGGGCACCGAATAAAGTCATCAAATATGATGGCAAGACAAATCCCAGCGTTTGGCTAGAAGACTACTGCCTTGCATGTAGGGCAGGCGGGGCAAATGATGACCTATTCATCATCCAGTTCCTCCCCATGTACCTAGCCAACATGGCTAGGGATTGGCTAGACGACCTGCCAAGAAATATGATTGATAGTTGGGAGGATCATAAGGAGATCTTCAGCGGCAACTTCCATGGCACGTATGTGCGACCCGACAACCCCTAGGACTTGAACGGTTGATGGCAGAAGCCGGGTGAATCCCTCCGGGATTACATCTAGTGATTCTCTCAGAAGTGCCATGAACTCCCGAAGGTCGGCGATGCTGACATCATCTCAGCATTCTGGTCCGGCACAAGTTGCCGGACCCTAGTGCCCAAACTTGGCTATGACCAGCCGAAGACCATGAAGGAGCTACTTGATATCACCACCTGACATGCTTCTGGTGAAGAAGCGGTTAGGGCCATTTTTGTCTAGGGTGATGGGAAAACGGTCCCCAACGACAGCTGGGGGCACCGCCCAAAGCCACCAGCAAAAGCTGTAAGAGGAGTGCCAAAGGTAGCAAAAAGGGGCAAAAGCGCCACCCCTAGTAGGTCATGGTCACTACCAGCTATGACGACGATGACAATGAAGGGGGATGGCTCCGATGAGGAGCATGTCACGGCCGTCGAGCACAATTTCAAGCGCTAGGCATGGCAGCCGAACGATCACTTCGAGAAACTGCTCGAAGAGACTTGTCCAAACCATGCATACCCCGTCAAGTACAAACTGAAGGAGTGCACCATAATAAAAAACTACATGATCTTGGGGGCTCTCACCAAGGGCAAGAAGCCTGTGGGAGAACCGGGGGGGGGGGGGGAAGGCCCCCTCATCCTTCCCTAGGGAAGAGGCAGTCATGTCAATCTGCGGCTGACCCATCCCCCATGAGTCCTAGCATAAGCTCAAGATTATGAGCCGGTCGGTCAATGTTGTGAGTCCGGCCACCCTAGAGTACCTTCAATGGTTCGAGTCCCCAATCACAACTTTTGATCGGATAGATCATCCGGATTGTATCCCAAAGCCGAGAAGATTCTTCTCATAGTCGATCTGCTCGTCGAAACGACTCTGTTCACTAAGGCCTTCATGGATGGAGGTAGTGGTCTCAACCTCACATACCACAACACCTTCGAGGGGTTAGGGCTGGGCCAGGACCTACTCAAGAATAGCCTGCACCCCTTTTACAGAGTGGTCCTGAGCATGCAGTTCATCCCCCTCGGGCAAATTAATTTGTCTGCCACTTTCAGTGATGCGAGCAACTACCGTACCAAGACGCTCACCTTCGATGTGGTCGACTTCTCTGGACCCTACCACATCATCCTGGAGCCACCATGTTACATCAAGTTTATGGCCATTCCTAGCTGCGCCTACCTCAAGCTTGTGACATCCCACCCTTAAGCAATGATGGTTAGTCTCACCAAGATCATCACAGGGCATTATTATAGAAGTAATAATTGCAAAGTAATATATCACATACACATAGACTGCATAAAAGTGAGTTATTACATAGATTCTTCAACTACAACATAGAGTTCAATATAGTGAAATGTTCGAGTTTTCGAAACACAGCGAAAGCGATACATAACTAACACGACAGATACAGGGGTTCGCATCGAGCCCAATGATACGAAGTCCCATGGTGGCTCTTTAAAGCTTTGGCTCCCAGTTGACTTCCCATTATTTCAGTGGATCACCATTGGGCCACACAAACTTCTCACAACAGCTGCAATACTCAGGCATTTCTGCACATAATTAATTTTATAAGCAAAGCTTGAGCAAGTAAAGCTCAAAAAGACTTACCCGTCAATATGGCCATAAATAGCTGACTCGTAGCATGCAAGGCTTAAAGGGATAAGCTCTATCTCTATGCCAAACCCGTGCTAGGAGTAAGTCCTTACTTTCAAGTTTTACCGTCTAATCTAGGTAATTAAACTTTAAACTATAAATATGTCATACTAATCTAAGTCAATCAAGAGTAGCAATACAAGCAATTAAGTAAACCAATCCCATATTAAATCACCATCAATGTCATTAAGTTATCTATGTGCTGACGACCACAAACAAGCGGTTACTCATATCCGAGAGTCACGGCGATTCGAATCGATGTACACCCTGCAGATATCGG
>VSTD030000102.1:0-19729 GCA_008808055.3 Sporobolus alterniflorus | reverse complement strand
GCTGATGAGTCAGATAGAAATGATGATGAGGATCAGATGGATACATGGTAGCTAATATTGGTAGGGGCTACGACATAGAGTCTGCAGATCCACCATTGGAGGTGTAAAATTTCTACAAGTTCCTTGCTGCCTCAAAAGAAAAACTACATGTTGGCACCGATGTGACCATACTGCAGGTTGTGACCCATCTTATGGCGATGAAACCAAAGCACAACTTCTCAAATCAATGCTACAACAATATTGATTATTGATCTCATCCCAGCGAAGCATAACATGTTAAAAGACTTATACCAGTTCAAGAAGATTGAGTCCGGTCTTAGTATGAACTATGAGAAGATTGATACATGTGAAAAAATTGCATGTTGTTTTAAAAAGAGCACAAGGACGACACTGAATATATGCATTGCGGTAGGTCCAGATACATAAAGGTGATATACGAAGATGGAGCATCTATCACCACAAAAGTAGCGGTCAAACAACTTCATTACATACCTATCACACTAAGGCTGAAATGGCAGTTCCTGTCTTAAGAAATAGCAAAACAAATGAGGTGGCACAAGGAAGGGAAATGTGATAGCGAAGACATTAATATTATGCCGCATCCTACGGATGGAAAGGCTTGGCATGCTCTGGACTATCTCGGTTGATCGATGGATGGTTTCCAACCATACAGCACCGATAGTACTCCGTACTCTTGCTGGCCAATTTTTTTGATGCCCTACAATCTACCATCATCATGTCATTGAAAGCCAATAAAGACGTGAATGACTTGATGCACATGTCATTGAAGCAGATTCAAATGTTGATGACTTTTGATAAGTAAAAGTTACTGTTGTTATAAGATAATAATCACTATCTTAAAATATGTTGTTACTATATATTAATATTTTGTTTTAAAAATATGTACAGATGTTACGTCATAAGTCTAAGGGGAAACATAATCAGGGCGATAGTTCATCCTCCTCCTAGGCACGGTCGGGCACATCTGTTGACCTTTTTGCAGTAATGATTTTACTTAATTTTTATTTACACATCCTCATTTATTATTAATTTACTGCTTTTTGATATAGTTTACCGTTGTTTTTGTTTGCAGGGCACTTCGGTTTCCGACAGTGACAGGAGACCTTGCTTAGGGTCTTGAATGCCCTAGAGTTGGAACAGCCGACCGGAGCAGGAGTAGTTCCTGCAGCCGATGAGGAGCAGCAGCAGATGGCGAGAGCGGGCCGACAGGTTGCGACGCTGTCATACCCTAGTTCTGAGAAGATAGAACCAAAGCCTCTATACATGTACCCAGGATGTTCAAATCACACATATAGTAACAATATGATAAACATATGCAATGTTCGATAAAACAGAGTAATATCTCTTGCATAATGACCCATAGGTCCGAAAAAGATTATATTATTGCAGCAGAAATCTAAGTGTAGCTTGAGCCTTCTCAGGCACCGACCGATGGAGAGGCCCGCCTAACAATCATCTTCAGGATTCTGAGGAAACTACTGACTCCAATCCTCAAATCTATCTAAACAATGATTCAGACAAGTTTGAGTAGACTTATGATTGCTACTCCGCAAGTGTGGAGAAAATTATGACATAAAGGCTAATAGCAAGGAAAGCTAGACTTGGTTTGACTCACATAAAGTAGTGGTAAAACCTATGCCTTAACCAATCTAGTAAACAGGTAACATCCTCATCTCCTCAAAGATAACCACCACGGTCGCATCACAGAGTCTCATCATGACCAACCCACAACCTAATAAAACCCACCTCGACACAACCCAACCAAGACTTAACCAAAATCCATCCCAGGTTTCCACTAATCATGTGAGAGTCCATGCTGCTCACACCGTGAGAATGGCTATCAAGACAGTTTTACACTCTTCCAAGGTTGTACATGTTCCCCATGAGTCACGATTATCCTTGGCAGCCGGATACCCATTGTACAAACGAAATACCCTTACATACTTTCGAGGTGTGCGCTAGAAAATCACTATAAGACTTTTCAATGGTTTCCTCTAGCTTGTAACGCACCCAGTGAAGTTTCACCGCCAGTGTAAGCATCTCACCCCCACTAGAAGCCCCCGCTTGTACCTTATGAGTTCTAGCCATCGCATCTTTACCCACACTATCCCACGGTTCAGCCATCACAACTTCACCGAACATCCCAGTAGTTCTGCCATCGCAGCTTCCCTGCACAGCTGGTTAGTATGCCAAGATTAGACTCTATCACATACTATGCCGGGCCATACCCATATAGGCTCATGGCTATACTGTTTTCATGGGTGATTGCTCCACAAATCGGTCCTTAGATTTGGGTGTGATAACTAACCACAGGATTCCAACATCGCACCAGACAAAGCCTTGAACTGTCGGCATCACACCAACAAGTTCCATTCCCGTCACCCCAAATCCTATTCTCAACACTAATATGATCAAATAACCATAATACACGCAAGGTGACACAAGTGTAAATGATAGATATAATCTCTACCCAAACCCAAACCAGGACATGCTAAGCTAAGCAATTCTAAGCCTATGATGACTAATCAAATACTTCTATGGTTTTCACAGAACAATAATTCAATTCTAGTCAAACCCTAACATAGGTGCGCAGAACAAACCTTCCTATCATGCAAATCTAGTTCTATAGAATAGACAGAGAAATATATAGGTGCAATATATTCAAGGACACTTGCCTCATTGCTCATAAAAGAATAGATTGGAGTCCTCGTATATATTACCTTGAAATCCCACGAATTGCTGCGGCTCCAATGCGAAATCACCTAATCATGGGGCACACAATCAATCAATATGCAACAAACATATATTATGAATGCATGAATTCAAAGATAAGATGATTCTGAGGATTTTGGCGCAAGGATCACCGAAATCGAAATTGTGGTTGAGAAGATATGGCGAAAAGAAGTTATAGGGACGTATCTGTAATTTTTGAAAAGTGGCTAGGGCTAATATGGAAATATTTTTAATTTCCAGGGGTGTTGTTTGGAAGTTTGTGGACTGTGGGATAATTATGGACAAGGGCAGGGGGCTCTTTGCAAAACTGTGTGGATTTTCCTGGTTTTGGATTATTTTTGAATGGAAAAAAGCGCATGGACTCGGTCCATAGAACGGTAGACCGCGTAGGGCCTTGGTCCACCGTGGACCCGCGGACACAAGCACGGTGACAGCTCACCAAAGCCATGCTGGCAGGGTGATGTGGCTCATCGGTGCTCACCGTAGGCAGCTAGGAAGGGAGGGGACGAGACGGAGGTGCGAAACAGGTGCTCACCGGAGATTGGATGGCGGTGAGGAGGTGGTGTACCACTGGCGAGGCTTCGGCTTCATGAGACGGCAGCGTGAGCTCGTTTGGGGTCCAGAGGATGAGAGCTAGGGAGATGGGGTGCCTCACCGGGGGTGTGAGCGGCCTTTTATAGGGTTAGGGCGGGAGGGGAATGGCCAGAGGCGGTGAATGGCCAACAGCGACGGTGCAATTTAAAGACCTCGCGATGAAGGCACCGATTACTATGAAGATGAAGTGGGTAACGCTGATTGATGGAGGGGAAACAGAAGAGGAGGTCGAGCGGCGTTGGTTCCATGTAGGGGAGGTGGCCTGAGGTGACCATGGCAGCGGCGCGAGGCCGAGAAACGACGACAGTGGTGGTGCTATGCCCTGGATCGAGGAAGGGGATGAGCACCTTGGGCCTCGGCTAGGCCGACTGTTCGGCCAAAGGCCAAACGCTACGGGCCTGAATGGCCGAAGTGAACGGGCTGACGTGATAAGGAGCGAAGAAAAATAGCTGGGCTGCTTTGTGGACTGGGCCGAAATAAAGGAAGGAATAGAAAAGTTAGTTTTTCAAATTTTGGTAGCTGAAATGTATAGATTTAAATGAAATTTGAATTTGAATGAAAGTTTTTGAACTTTCTCAAAGGTAGAAATCTGGAAATTAGTCAAGGATTTAGATCAAATAAATTTGAGCTCAAGGTTTGGAATAATTTTGAAATAGAATTTCGAAATTCAATTCAAAGACTTAAATCAAGAAATATAGAAATTCGATGAAATGAATACAAACTCAGACTTAGAATTTGGATTCGAAGGAAAAAAATTGACATCCTTTCGGACATCAAAATTGGACTTGGCTTAGGAAAAGAATTATGCATGCAATGCAATCCTACCAAATTTTTAGGTGAATATATTATCTTGACAAATTTTAGAAACTCGAAATTTAGGGTGTTACAGACGCTCTCTCCTAGCTCCACCGATCAGGAGATACAAGAACCAGATTATTATAAGGAAGGTGGGTGAGAGCTGGGAAGACGTTGACTGGGACGGGGTCGGACACCGTACCTACGTCAACCAGGAGCTGGGTATGTTCTGTCGTCTACTGTACCCAAGTGGGATTACAACAGGTAGCCAATGAGTAACTGCATGATCCTGGACCCACTAGGGGCTCAAGCTCTATGTCGACCAAGGCACCTTTTAGGACATGGTGGTGAAGATGTTCTGTGTGAGTCTACTAGCTACATTTTTAAATTTTAATTATTTTTGTCTATGTTGCGCAGATTTAATTCTTCCTTGCACATAGGAACATTTTCATTTGGCGGAAGGGGTTAACAAAGAAATGGCTAACATTGTCTTCAACAAGGATGCACGTAAAGTGATAAAGGACGTCGTCAAAGACGCCTGCCTTGTATCTACCTCCTTGTACTAGTCACAGGTACTGAAGTAGTCGATAAAGCCCAGCCAGCCACATGAGATCTACCTGACTAAGGAGCATCAGCTTCAAGGGAAGGTCAATTGGCTCATCAAAGATCCAGAGGTCTGGGTCACAATGTGCGAGTGGTCGGCGTCCGCGAAGTTCAAAGCCCTCTCAGAGCGAAACTGGCACAACGGATGGAGCAAGGCATCAGTGCACCACTACGGGGCAGACGGTCACGTCTGCAAGACCCAGAGGCTAGTATGATATACTCTTTCTCTCTTTCCGTAAGTTTTTTGTATTAACTTGTTTATCACGTTGGATTCTATGTTGCAGAAGAAAAGTACTGGGGTCGATCCCCATTACTTGGACATTTGGCAGCCTGCACATGAAGGTGATGCCACCGCAGCCGAGAAGATGGTAAGTAACAATTTTTAGTGTTACGCATAATTTGTTATATATCTGTAATTACTCAATATTCTACAGGATGATATACTGATGAGTTGAAAAAAAATCCACGGGTCTGAGCTAGAAGACCCGAGGTCGGTGCCCTTCAACGTCGATGTTGTATATGCTGTGGACAGAGGTACCCTGTATGGAATGTATGTGAAGATATTGATTATGTTCCATTAATTATTGTCAGTTCATAACACGTAAATTTATTGCAGGCTTGCTTTGCGTGACGGGGTTGTGGACCATGGGAGTTATGTCCGTCAGCATACTTCCTCCACTTTCTCGTCCATTTGGTTTTCTCACGCAACCAGCGATAGTGCAGTGAAGGAAAGATAAGCCAGCATCACATTTTGTCGATAATGCATGTAAGAGTCTCAATATGTAGAATTTGTACAATTCCAATATTGCTTACTTTGATAACAAATGATTAACATAAGTCGGGTAGTCGGTAGACCTCTCCTCATACAGTCCACATCCCACCGCCTCGATGGATCACAGGTAAAATTCTCTTCTTTTTTCAATTCAGAATTCAAATTGTTACTCATAAGTCAAACTTTCTTATTATACGGTTCTCATATGGGATCAACACCCGTGATGTCGTGGGGAGGGTCTCCCGCAGCCCAGCAGACTTCGACATGGCCGCTACCGCCTCCAACTGGATGATGGTCGCCACCTCCTCCAACTGGATGATGGCCGCTACCGCCTCCAGCCAGGCATCCAGATCAGAGTTCTAGCACTCCTCCCCCACCTTCGGGCTAGGGATACTGGTCGCCATCATGGGCATCTCAACCTGGTGGGCAAGCTCCATCGTGGGAATGCCTCCGTGGACTACACCGACGTCATAGCAACCTTTTTCTTTGCCACCGACGGTAAGACACATATTCGTGCATTTTCATTCTTATATTCGTAATTTGAGCCAATGTCGACCGACTCCTCATCCATTTATGTCTTGTAGCGTTCAGGCGCGGCCGGACATGACTTCACTGATGCTGTTTTGAACATGGGAGGATCCCACGGTGACGGCAACGACGCGGCATAGTGATTTAATTGGAGTTTCGTCGATGAATTGTAATAACACTATTTGGTTGTGGTTGATGTACTTCTTAGTACCTATGTTGAACTATAGGGCATCATAGCTAGCTCTCCCAATTTTGACCCGCCCATGAGGAAAATTCTAGTGTGATTCAGAATTAAACACAAGTTCCAAGGACATACGCACAGCTATGTATGAAATCGAAAACATATGATGTTCATTCATTTCTATATAATTAAGGAGGTAACAGGGTAACCGCTGGACTCGATCGTCTATGTACACAGACACGCATCATTTACAACTTCATTAAAATAGGCACATGAACGAACAACCAACAAATACGTTACGTCACATAGAAATTCCACTGAAAAATCCAAGACCAGGAGAAGAAGAATAAACATCGATCCAATATACGACTCAATATAATGCACCTACCAAATCATTTCATGTTCTCCCACCTCGATCTCACCCATCAAAGCAAGAACCAATTCAATTTAACCGGAGGAGGTGGTGGTGGTGGAGGAGCCGTCGATGTGATCATCGGACTCCACCTCGCGCCTGTGGAAGCTCCGGTGGCAGTTGCAGGCGGCGCATACCAGCGCCTCGGCGGTGCCCTCCGTCCCCAGCGCCATGAACTCGCGGCACCCGTCCACGGCGTACCCGCCGATGGCGGCCGCGTGGTTGCGTTGGCACTCCCGGTAGTGCACCACCTTTGTCTCCTTCCTCTCCGCCATGGCGTTCGCCATGGATGGATCTTGCTTAGGACCCATAGTTGTAGAGGTGATGATGGCAGCAGCTCCACAAGGAAAGGGAAAATTGAACTGAGATGGAAACGAAGGTCTGTGTTGCTGTCACGGCTGTGGGAGGGTGGGACTAATTTTATACGGGGAGGAGCCCCACTAAGTGGTTGCAGCAAGATCACGGGTTAAGAACCTGCAGCCTTACGCTGGAGTGGCAAACCACTTGGTAGAGCAATATGCTACCCTGGTGCTGCTTTCTGTGACCACTTGATAGTGGTTTGTGGCCGACTATTTGTTAGTTAATTTGATCTGATCTTGCTGTGCTTGCATGAACTAGTTTGTTCTTTATTTCTGTTGGCAAAGGATATAGAATATTTGGACTAGCAGAACCAAATGGTATCTTAAGTATGGTGTTGCTACCAGTGGGCTGCTAATATATGGCAGTTTGGTGAGTCATTTTATTAGTAGCCAAAGACCACCATGACCAACTAATTAACCAACAGTTTTAGTAGGCCCATTAGCGGAGGACAGGATTATATGTGAATTGACTTGAGAAAACATCTCTGACATCTTTAACGGATTGAGATGCATGTAGCTACTAATGTAGAGAAAGGTTCTCGTTTTATTGACACTGACATCTGGACAAATAAGAAATGAAATAAAGTGGAGGGAAAAATCAAACTGGACAAAATTGAGAGGTTCCGCCACTTGTGTGAGAGAAACAAAGGAGAAATATAAGAAAATTAGGCATGAAAAGATGCTTTTTTATCACATCGGATCGGAGGATGGATAGAGAAGCACTCCTCTCCAATTGACTCTTCGTCCTCGGTTCTCCTCCATTTGCCAGTTGCTTGTGCCACCTTTCCTCTACCCCACTGCTCATGTGTTGCAATTCATCAGGTCAAATCAGTGGTCATTGATTTTATGAGCTGTTTGATATACCGGTTTTGAATGCGAGTCCAGTACAAACAATTGAAGGACTGCAACATTGAGGTATGGCACCATTACGTTAGCTAAGATGATGTGCCTATTTCTGGATACATTTAAGCATGCTTCAGTCCAATCGGACTATCCCAGATAAGGATACGTGCAAGAGAGATATCTGATTTTTACTTGTCAAGTTTGCAAGATCTATTCAGAGAACAGGAAAAACGATTTGTTTTACTGTAGTAGACATCGCCAGAGCAGTATAGCTCCAAACCATAGTGACAAAGATACTGAATGGCCATTTTCGAGCAGTATAGCTCCAAACCATAGTGACAAAGATACTGAATGGTCATTTTCGACAGCCAGGATCGACTACTTCTATGGAACGGGTGATTTGTTCTCTGAGTTCTCTCTTTTCATGAAACATTTCAACTTTAGTGCTAGCATGAATAATCTAATTATTGTTGTTATTCTGTCACCATAAATATTTTTTGTTAATTTCATATTATCTTATCATTGCTATTTTTCATAGCTATTATTTTATCAGTTGATTTATATCTTAAAAGATATTTTAATTTCTACTAAATGTTTTTATAATGACAGCAGATAGGGTAATTTATCTTTATAGATATTTTGGATTATTTTTTGTAATAGCAGTAAATTTAAGGCATATGGGGCGGGGGTGTACTTTTATCATTTTTTATAATACCAGTTGTGGGTTTTTTTTCATCCTTTTCTGGTTCCGTTAATGTGGTAATTTCTAGATGTTGAGAGCGAGTATGGTGTATCCTTTATCTTGGCCAAATATGTCTATATATAATAGATGAATATGATGAAGCTAGATTCTTATAACAGATTTTCAAAATTCAACAGTTTGTGCATTATAATTAAGTTGTTTTTAAGATACTTAGATACGGCTTTCCCCTGTTACATGATCTTCCTAAAAGGATTTATGGTTTAAAATGAGCAGTTATGAGGCTAGTGCAGTGAATGCTAATCTTCACGGGAGGTTGAGTATAATACTTAACACCACATGCTTGGGAGAAGTTGTCATCTTTATTTGTCAACCTAATATCTGAATATTGACCTGACGTTCTTATGATGAAAATATAATGCCAGTTTTACTTTGCTACCTTTAATAAAAGAATAAATCGATAACTCAATTGTGTGCATACCAGACTGTTCTTTTATTCCGACTTCCATGGTATTCAGACATTCTTGATGGTTTAATTGAGCCCATGATGGGTGCCCTGTTGAGATTTTTTTTTAAAACGGCAGGAGCTCTGTCATTCATTAAGAAATGAGAGAATTACAACCTAGAAGTTACAAAAGAATAAGTGGTCACCATGCAAAGTCCCAGCTACCAGAGCCGAACAACAGGGGGCCGCAGCAACAGCAAAAGAAGGCACCTGTAAAGGAAGCCCAGCTACAAAGAGAGAACACCTTACAACAGCAAAAGCAAGCACCCAAACGAAGCCAAGAGAAAACACCCCTTAACAACCACAAGACAAGAGAGCAGGTGGAGCCAAAGAGAAGCAATGTTAGGAGGTTAAGCTCAGCTGAACTTTTCTCCTTCACAACAGACATCAGAATTAGAGTCAGCCAAGCTCTTCACTTGAATCAGATTCATGACATGTTTCAACTTCCAATGTCTGAAATAGCTTTTCAGCAATACTCTCTGCTAAGTTCTGAGCTGGAAAACCTACAAATAACTGATGAAAATGACATTTGGTCATACATTTGTGGAAATGCTCAATTCTCAGTTAGCAAGACATACAAAGCTTTAGCCTATCATAGTTCAACACCAATCTTCATCAGGCTTTGGAGCTCTAAATGTCAACGGAAACATAGAGTATTCTTCTGGCTACTCCAAGATAAATTGAACACAAGAGACAGATTGAGAAGAAGGCACATGGAATTAGATTCCTACATTTGTGAAAACTGCATCTTTCGAAGACAGGAGACAGTTTACCATTTGTTCATTTGATGCAACTTTGCACAAAATTGATGGGCCTCAATTGGGGTGATACCTCCAAGAATTCAATATCCACCACGAGCAGTAAGCAGAATCAAAAGACAACTTAGGGTAGAATTTGCAATGGAGATTATCATACTTATGTCATGGAGCATTTGCAAGTGCAGAAATGGATGGATCTTTGAGAACATTGCTCCAACATTGGAGAGAGGCAGATTCCTGCTAGCATAGGAACTGAATTGGCTCAAGTTTAGGTTGAATCAGGACTTGGCTGATAAACTTAGCACTTGGATGGAAGTAAAGCAGTTGTAATGTTTAGTGTTTTTTTCTTGTTCTGTTCTTTGTTGTTGTACCCTGGTTTTTTCTTTCACTAAAAGCACAGTAGAGGTCCTCCCCTCCTGTTTTCCTTCAAAAAAAAAGAGAGAAGCAAATGAACTAGCCGCCGAGCAGGCACATGACAGTCTTCAAAGGAGAGACATGAGTTGTCCATATGCACTTGACAAGTTGATAAACTTTTGTCAACCTAATAAATTTGGAGTTCAATTATTTTCTTCATCACGAGCAAGCAACTAGAATGCGCGAGGATATTTTATAGAGATATAGCGGTACACTAGTACCCCACGAGCCGCACTGAACCAAATCTTTATAAAGTTAGCAAAGTGCATCAGGGATTAAATGGATTGCCAAATGGTAAATAACACAAGGCTCAATTTGTTTGACCTTATGGAGTTTCAAGACGAGAAAAGGGCCTACTAGCTGGTAGCTAATGTGATCTCACACTCCACCTATTCTAGTTCGATCCTGCC
Organism: Sporobolus alterniflorus; assembly: GCA_008808055.3. Classification (NCBI taxonomy): domain Eukaryota; kingdom Viridiplantae; phylum Streptophyta; class Magnoliopsida; order Poales; family Poaceae; genus Sporobolus; species Sporobolus alterniflorus. The sequence goes on along the minus strand of VSTD030000102.1, from coordinate 9,101 downwards.
ATTTCCTTGTGCATTCTGGCCAGCAGAATGTCTGTTTTTTCCACGTCATTGCCATCTAACATAATTCAGTGGTACAGTGTTTTAGTTGCCGTCGTCAGTGGAATAATTCAGCTTGTGAAATAACCTGTCATCTAACCTTTGTTTAACATAAAAGCAAATCAAACACTATTTCACTGGAAGACGTGAAGGGCATGCAGGAAGGACCCCTACCAATTGTTCATGTGGTTGATGAATTGGCTGGCACCCTTTTGCGACGGATGCAAATATGCATGTGAAGGTGTTTTGTGCAATTGAAGGCCTTTTTCTTTTCGGCCAGCTTGGCTCCACTGCAAATTTAGTTGGATTCGAGCTGTTCTCTTCTCTGAGTGTTTGGAAGAGAAAAAAAATGCACGTATGTACTGTCACAGCGACGAGAAGAGTCATCCAAGAACGAAGAAAAACTCTGCAACATAAACCCCCCTCTTTTTGTTGTAAAAAGGACATACGAGAACCCGGAAGAACCTTGTAGTGCTTATATAACTTACTGAAGCACGCAAAATCATCATATATGAGCTTTTACAAATATTGTGAAGAGTTGAGAATCTGAAGACATCAAATCGATCGTCAACAGAACCGGAGCAGCGTGTCCGTCTGCCATTCGTGAAAGGATCGCTTCTATTTTCTGGTTCGCGTCTATTCGGGCGCCGCGAGCGTCATGAAGAAAACCGATTGGACTGAAAGAAAGATACTCCTCTATCCTCCTGGCTAGTACAGTACAGTACTATTGCGGATCTGTGCCTGATTTCACAGGTCAACTGCTTGCAAACCAGTATGGCTAACAGCGTTGAATGATTTGATCGTGCTAGTCTATTGTTGTCTGGGAAGATGAGCATCCTTATTGAGTGCGGCATGCATATTGCCTGAACTGATTGCTATGTTAGAGATCCGTGAATACTGATTGAATCCATCCAGTAAAGCTGCTGGGACTGAAAGTTTGAAACTTGTATAAATAATAATAAGTGGAAAACAGGAGAACGGCCCAAACCAATTGGACTAAGGCCCAGTAAGAAAGAAGCAAGAGTTCACTAGGGCCAAGTAGGAACAAGAGCAGTGTGCCCAAGTAATTCGTACAAACACCTGAAAGCAAAAAAAAAAGGAAAGACTTGATGTCTTCCTCTTTCTCTCCTTCGTCACATTGCTTTAAATTTATGAGTTTGTAGTTATCTCATATTTTTAATATCAATTTTCTGTATGACTGTTTTCTTTATTTTAATATTAAAAAGTGGATCTAATTCTAAAAAAATTATGAGAGAACTGTAAAGAATTTGCAACAGTGTTACAAACCAAAAAAAATCGCAGGAGCTACCTCGACAAGCACAAGAAGCATAGCGTCTTTGTTGCCCATGACCCACGAGCGGGACGCAATTGAGGCGGATGGCGCGCCACAGGCAGACCGTGGAGCCCCATGTGATGTAATTCAGGTCCTTGTACACGTAGTTTAGTCCTCCGTTCTCGCTAATAATCTGCACGAGCCAGAGGTTTGTCCCGTGCCGTGCAGCGCGCGCGACGCGGTACATGGACTGAGCACGATCCTGGCGCATACACTGGGCGGGCTCATGCATTGGACGGCACCGCGGCGTGGTTACAGCCCGGGTCTTGAGGGGAGTCGATGACTGTGGAGTTGATGACCGGGGGGCTTGGGTTATTGGCCTAGGTGCCAGTTGTAAATCCTCTTTCTATATAAATAAAAAGTAAAAAAGAGGTGGTGCGCTTGTACCACCCCAGTCAAATCAATCTCGCCATTGTGAACATCATGCCATCATCTCACCAACTGCTCACCGACGTCCAGGGCACACACACCGGTGCCAACAGTGATCACGGTCCTATCAATTGGTATCAAAGCCAAGCCCTACCGACGCCAATATTTAGAATTCGTCGGCGACAGAGCAGATGGCGGGCACATCACCACCGGTGCACTCACGTACGCCAGAGCGTAGGCATGAGCGCTCTCCCTCACCTCCTCACGATCGGTCCCCACCACGGTGGGCGGGACGACGTGGCAGGGCCGAGCGACGATGATCGGAGGTTGTCATTGAGCGTGTCGTCGAGAGGGTGGTGTCGTTAGGGAACTTCCCGGTGTTGACAAAGATGAACTATTATGACTGGGCGGCGCATGTCGTTGGAGGTGATCGCCAAGGCGGTGCCGCCGGAGATGCTCGATTCCATCACGAGCAAGCCGATGGGGAAGGCGACATCGGATTCCATCACTCTTCGGGTGCGGAAGGCCAAGGCGATCTCGCTCAAGCGTGAGTTTGACGTGCTCACATTCCACAACGGCGAGTCGGTGGACGACTTCGATGCACGCATCGGGCGGATCACAATCTAGTTGGCCGTCTTGGGCTATGAGTACAAGGAGGAGGAAGTTGTGCAATGGTTCCTTCTGGCGCTGCCACACAATTTTGAATAGATCGCGACGTCAATAGAGACGGTGCTGGATGTGGAGTCCATGACGGTTGACGAACTGATTGGCCGCCTCAAGCCAATGGAGGAGCGCATCAACCGCAATGGCGGGAACACGGTAGCCAGTTTGAATCTCACCAAAGATGAACTGGTCGCACGCGTGTCCTCGCGCCTGAAGGTGTCAGGAACAGTGGCTCGGACCTCACGTAGGAGGCTTCATCAAGTAATGGCAAGCACGGACGTGGCTGCGGAAAGGGTCACGTTTCAAGCGGCCACGGTGGTAACCATGGTGGAGGTGATACAAGCGATCGCGGCAGTAGCAGTACCGGGCACGGTGGGTCCTGTAATGTCGCAAAAGATGAGTGTCGCTACTACGGCAAGCGTGGGCACTGGGCTCACGAGTGCAGGAAGAAAAAGAAAGACGAGGAGGCTCATGCCGCTCAGGTGGAAGAGGAAGATGAGTCCACACTCCTCATCGCCAGTGCCACCGTCATTGAGTCGGACTTGCCAGCAGTCCACCTCGACGAAGGGAAGTTGTTCATTCAATTCGGTGATGGGGAATGTGGTGATTGTTCACGCTAGATCTTGGATTCGGGTGCAACTAACCATATGACTGTGAATAAATAGTGTTCACCGAAATCGATCGAAAGGTGCATGGCACCGTCTGTTTCAGGGACAACGTGGTGGCGAACATCGAAGGAAGGGGCACGATCATGTTTAAGTGCAAAAATGGGGAACACAAGTTGTTGGTCGGTGTCTACTTGATACCGTGTCTCACAGCAAACATTGTGAGCCTTGGCCAACTTGAGGAAGATGGACACAAGATCATCATGCACGCCGACTTCCTCAAGATATGGGACCATCACGGTCGCGTGGTGGCCAAGGTGAAGAGAGTGGTGAACAGGTTGTATGTGATCCGGCTCGACATTGACCGCCCAATGTGCCTTGCTGCTCAAGGAGATAGCCCAGCATGGTGCTGGCACGTGAGGATTGGTCATCTAAGGTTCCGTGGTCTGTGGCTACCATGGATTGATCACGTTGATCAAGTCTGTGACAGCTGCCTCACCGACAAGCGACGACACCTATCATTTCCTGGGGAGGCCAAGTACCGTGTTGCAAACAAGCTCTAGCTCTTGCACGGAGATTTGTGCAGGCTGGTCACGCCAGTGACACCGACCGGCAAGCGCTACTTCTTCTTGCTTGTCGACGATGTCAGTCGCTACATGTGGCTGACATTGTTGAGTACCAAGGACGAAGCAATGATGGTGTTCATGGCATTCCAGGCAAGAGCCGAGGCAGAGGCGGAAAGAAAACTTGGCACACTGCATACTGATCATGGTGGTGAGTTCACGGCGTGTGGCTTCCTCGAGCACTGCATCAACAATGGCATTCAATGCCACTTCACCGCACCCCACTCACCAGAGCAGAATGGGTGGTGGAGAGAAGAAACCGGTCCATCATGGGGATGGCTAGGAGCATGATGAAGGACATGTCTGCGCTGGGTTGGCTGTGGGGAGAAGCTGTCACCACGACGACATTCATTTTAAACCAGTCGCCAAAACAGACTGTGGAAGGAAGGACGCCACATGAGGTATGGCACAGATTCAAACATGTTGTGCACTTCTTCCCTACTTTTGGATGTGCGGCACGTGTTAAACAGGGAAGCAAGAGACCTGGCAAGCTTGAAGATAGGAATACTCCTATCATATTCATTGGGTATGAACCAGGCTCCAAGGCATGACGGTTTTACATCCCAGCCATGAGGCACGTACACATCACGGGCGATGCAGTTTTTGAGGAAGATAAAGTTTGGCCATGGGACAAGGAGGACTTTAGTGATGAAGAGTCATTCACCATGGAGTATATATCTGCGGGCAGTACAAGTCAGGGCGGCATCGGCGCATGATCGGGTGCACCGTTGGTTGTGCCAGGCTCAGGACAACACGATGGCATGGCTCATAGACCACTGGCCGTGCCAGCGAATGATGGTGATGATCATGTGTCTCCTTTGACAGACAATCCAAATATTGATGCAGAGGCCAGCGATGCACCGCTCAAGTTCAAAACTCTAGACAATGTGCTGAGGGAAGTTCCACTGATCAACTCAGCTGATGGACATCTCACTGAAGTGTTACTGTCTTCAATAGATGGTGAGCCCTCATCAGCAGAGGAAGCAGTTAGGGATCAGCATTGGAAGGCAACAATGCTAGAGGAACTGGAGTTAATCAGGGAGAACAAGACCTGGTCCATGGTTGAGTTGGTAAGGGGGCATCGTCCAATCAGTTTAAAATGGGTGTTTAAATTGATGCGTGATGAGCATGATGAGGTGATCACGCATAAAAGCTCTATAAGTGGCAAATGGGTATGTGCAGAGACAAGGGATAGACTTTGAAGAGGTGTTTGCACCAGTTGCAAGGATTGAATCTATTAGAGTTATCTTGTGCTTGGCAGCCCACATTGATTGGACAGTCCACCACATGGATGTGAAGTCTTCATTTCTAAATGGAGACTTAGCTGAAGAGGTTTATGGATCACAGCCACCTGGGTTCATCAAGCATGGACAAGAGAGCAATGTTCTAAAGCTACACAAGGCCATGTATGGGCTTAGACAGGCGCAAAGGGCATGGATTTCAAAATTGGATTCAATGCTGAACACTTTGGGCTTTGCAAAGTGCAGAACAAAGCATGGGCTATATACACGAGTTAATGAGAAGCAGAGACTGATTGTTTGTGTGTATGTAGATGACTTGATCATCCTGGGAAAATCTACTAAAGTGGTGAAGTTGTTCAAACAAGAAATGAAAAAGGTTTTTCACATGAGTGATCTAGGTGTTTTGTCATATTACTTGGGGATTGAAGTCAGACAAGGTCTGAAGGGAATTGAGCTATGTCAGTCAGCCTATGCAGGCAAACTTCTGGAGAAGGCAAGAATGATTTGTTGCAACCCGTGTGCTGTTCCAATGGAACCAAAGTTGAAGCTGTCGAAGGAAGGCAACTCATCTCTAGTCGATCAGACAGAGTACCAAAGTCTAATTGGGAGTCTGAGGTATTTGCTGCATACCCAGCCTGAATTGACATTCAGTGTGAGTTACCTGAGTAGGTTTATGGAGAAACCACATGTGGAGCATATGGCAGCTGTGAAGCATCTCTTGCATTATGTTGCTGGAACTCTAAACTATGGCTTGTTCTATCCTAGAAGAGAAGGAGGGAGCCTTGGTATTCTGGGTTATAGCGACAGTGACATGGGTGGGGATGTGGATGATATCAAGAGCACGTCAGGCATGATCTTCTTCCTTGGTAGCAATCTAGCAACATGGAATTTGCAGAAACAACGAGTGGTGGCACTACCATGATACGAGGCTGAGTAGATAGTAGGAACGGGAGCTACATGTTAGGCCATTTTGGTCAGTCGTCTGGTGGAAGAGATGATGGGGGTGAAGCTTGCTGCTCCTCTCATCAAGATGGACAATCAATCAGCTATCTCCCTTAGCAAGAATCTCGTGCTTCATGATCGGAGTAAACATATCAAGATAAGATATCACTTCATCCGTGAATGTGTAGAGCATGGGGAGATTCATCTGGAGTTTGTTGGCATGCAAGATCAACTAGCCAACATCCTGACGAAGCCTCTTGCTAAGGTGAGATTTCAGGATCTTCGCAAGAGAATAGGAGTTATAAAGCTATCTTTGGTCATAGATCAGAATTAGGGGGAGAATGTGATGTAATTCAGCTCCTTGTACACAAAGTTTAGTCCTCCTTCTTTCTCGCTAATAATCTACACAAGCCGGGGGTTTGTCCCACGCCATGCAGCGCACGTGATGCTGTGCATGGACTGAGCACGATCCCGACGCATACATAGGGCGGGCTCATGCATTGGGCGGCACCGCAGCATGGTTACGACCCGGGCCTTTAGGGGAGTCAATGATTGTGGAGTTGATGACCGGGGGGCTCGGGTTAGTGGCCTAAGTGCCAGTTGTAAATCCTCTTTCTATATAAATAAAAAGCCAAAAAGAGGTGGGGCACTCACACCACCCAAACCAAATCAATCTCGCCACGCACAGTTCATGAACACATCACGCCATCATCTCGCCAACTGCTCGCTGTCGTCCAGGGCACACACGATGGAGTCAGCAGTGACCACGGTCCTATCACCCCACGCCAAGCCCCTAAACACGTTGTGTAGCAAAGCGCCTAGATTTCATGGATAGTGTGCACGACGAGGTAACACATGTTCCGCTCTCTCACCTTCTTGAGCACTCTCCTGGCAGCCACTGTTCCACGATCCAAATCTCCACCCAAAACGGATGTGCTAGGGGCAATGATCCGATTGCTCCACTCCTTGTCTGCCTTCTCCCCCATTCTCCTATCATATCAAGCTCATCCATGGAGGACCGCAACACAGAAGCACATGAACTCCTTTCATCTCCTTGGCTTTGTGTCCTATGTTGGACAACAAATCCCACCATAATGGGCTATCTCAGCTGACCTCAGCCCATGATGTGGAGTAGATGACAGTGATGTGGCTAATGTTGAGAAAGAAGAAAGAGGCAGGAACAAGGAGGAAGAAGGGCAGCGGCATTCTTGACTTTTCAAGTGGTTTATTGTTCACTGATGGTATATATGGGATAAAATTTGTAACCTAATGGTTTATATGGGATAAGCCATTTTGTGTTGGCATATTTGGGATTAACACGTTTTCCAATGGCATTGAAGGAATTATCTCTTTTTTATTGTTTATATGAAGGAGAAGAATACAATCTGCCTAGTGGCCTCAATGCCGGAGTCACTCGTCATGCACGAGCTTGCCAAAGTCACGCATGACGACCATTTGACTCCGGTGCCATGCCACATCGTCCACGTCCTCGTGTGGCTCAGGACTACATCTGGCCATCCGGGTCGGGTTTAATGGGCCGGCTTGAAGCACGACACGTTTGGCCCAGCATGAGCACAACCCGACATGAGGCTTAATGGGCCATGCCCGCATGAGGCATGCTCTGGGCCATGCCTGGGCTTTGCCCTAGGCCCACTAGGAAAGGCATGACACGATATGATCTATCGCGTCAGTGTAGGCCCATAGGATAGCCCGATCGGCATGACAATCCTCAGCTCGACACAGCACGGCCCAGGATGGCCCATTAAATTTGGCTTGTCCACGACCTGCGAAGCCAAAAGCCAAAGCTAAACCCTAGCCAACTAAGCGGTATATAAGGTCATAGTGTCATGGACCCCAAACCCTAAATCATTTTCCTCCCTTTCCCTTCCTCCTGCCACACTTGCGCCGTGCACCGCACCGGTGCCATCACGCCACTACGCCCTCCATCGTCGAGCCACGCCTGGACCTTGTCCTCTGCGGAGCCTGGACCTTGACTCCATCACGCTTGGTCCTTGTCCTCTATCGAGCTTAGATGTTGATTCCACCATGACTAGACCTTGACTCCACCGTCGAGCCACGTCGTGCCACGACATGAATTCGTGGTCGCCTCCACCTCTGACTCCTATTGTAGATCACGGCCCTGGTGGTGCTGCAGCCGATGCAGCACCGCTAGGTGCTTCTGCTTCTTCCTCGGTCGATGTTGACATGAGTCCAACAATGAGCACCGTGAAGACCAGGAGGACAAGGGCCCAGGCCAGCTGCTCCAACGTGTGGTAGGACATGGAGGAGGTGAAGAAGGTCATCGCAGGTAAGGAGGTATGGTGCGGTGCCATTTTCAATTACTGCAAAATGTGCTTGACTACTCCTTCTACTGGTGGTACTGGTCATCTTCACCATCATATTAGGTCATGCAATAGGAAATCTATTGCTGCAACATCATCTTCCCAATCACATCTTCATTTTGATTTGATGGCAATGTTTAGCATTTTCAATACAATCTTAATGTTGCTAGGTCTCGTTTGATTGCTAGACTTGATTTACCTCTAAATATTGGTGAACAACCTACATGAGAAGATTACATTAGGACTGCTCATAACCCTAATTACAAACATGTTTCTAGGCAAACTATGACTAGAGATCTTGATGCACTGTTTTATCTTAAGCAAGTTGATGTGAAACAATTGTTAGAACAAGCTTCTTGTGTTTGTTTGACATTTGATATATGGTTTGGTTTAGCTACAAAAGATTATCTTAGTGTGGTGTTTCATTTTGTAACAGATGATTGGCAATTAGAGAAGTGCATTATGGGCATAAGTTTGATTCATTGTTCTCATAGTGGTGTTAATATTGCCGAGCGCATTTTACAAGTTATTTTTGAGTACAATATGAATTCCAAAGTATTCTCAAATACACTTGACAATGCTTCTACAAATGCTTCAGCTATGACTGAGTTAACTCCTCATCTGATTCCTTATGTTACTGGTTCTGCTATAGCTTTTGGTTTGTTGCGTTAGTGATGTGCATGTCATATCATTAATCTCATTGTTAAGTTTGGACTGAAACGTATTAAAGAAAACTTGAGAATTTTCGTAGAGCAATTTCCTGGCTTAATTCTTTGGATAGCGGTCTGGAAACTTCAATGACTTAAGCCACTTAAATACACTCCTAAATACTATCAATAAAATACTAAACAATATGCAATTAATAAAATACTAAACAATCTAATACATTAACTAAAAAATTACAAAAATACCTTCTTCACCTCCGGTCGGTGTAACACCCTATTTTT
>VSTD030000101.1:0-19745 GCA_008808055.3 Sporobolus alterniflorus | reverse complement strand
GTTGAATGTTCTTTCGGTATTCTCCAAGCACAATATGCAATTATCAAAGGCCCTGCTAGGTTGTGGAGTGAAGTTGATATCAAATACATTGTTGATTGTGTAATTATCCTTCACAACATGGCCATAGTATATGAAAAAGACATGGAGCAGCTGCGGATTGAAGATTACGAGAATGCAACGCGTGCAATGCTAGATACAAACATAGATGTTCCTGCTGTTCAAGAGTTGATAAATAGGCATCGGCAGATTCAAAGCCGTCCTACATCTGAACAATTGAAGAATGATCTTATTGAGCATGTGTGAAATTTGCATGGCAGCACATAACTTCATACGAAGGATCTTATTGACAACCATTACTTTCCTTCTATTCTTGTTTAGATACATGTTTAATGAATTTCGTTTTCAGGTATTGCAAGTGAAGAAGTGAAATGCAAGTGAAGAATTGCAACATATCTTTGAGCTTCCTTTTGTGTTATTGCAAGTGAAGAAGTGCATATACTGGAAGTGGTTTAGTGGTGATGATACATGTTTAACCAACCATAATATAACCATCTAAATATAACCTAGATCACGGATCCTTAACACCGAGCAAAGACGCAATAAATATAAACATCTAAGATCCATGGAGCAAATTTCAACTTGGTATGCATGGGTGACTGAAAGTTTGAAAACAAACCACTCATCCTTATGAGACCGATCTAACAGAGCGTAGATCCAGACCAACAAAGAGGGACCAAGCATGACAAATCCAATTGGCAATAACCAAACCCTGGCACCGAGCATGCAACAAATCAACCCACGATGAGGCAACGGAATCGCGGCCACGAAGAAAGAGGCGGGGCAGCGAGGGGGTTGACCCTGACCTGGACAAGGTAGATGGCGATGGAGCCGGCAAAGACGCCCCAGGTGGCGGCGGTAATGACACCAGTGGACCGACAAGGTGCGGGTTCAGAACAAAGTCATTGGCCACAAGACGATAAGGAGAAGAGAGAGATTATGGAGAGAAGCGTGGCGCCGGGAGGCAGCGTGCCTTTTACGGAGAGCGATCGGGTGCCTGCTGGAGTCAGAAACAGTCCCCCGGTCCGAATAGAATTCGCTACGAGCCTTCTTTGGGCGATCTCCTGGAGACAGCCTCAGGAGATCAGCCCATGAGGGAGAACAATGGTGGGACCCACCACTTCACACTCCGTAAAAATCAACCGGCTCCGGCAGCTTTCGGATACATCGCCCACACTCTACACCTCTCTCCATCAGCCAATGCCGCTCGGTGCACCCGCTCCGCCGCGAGTCCCTCCCGTGCGTCCTCTGCCTCTTTCACTCCCTCTCCTCCGTCGACCTCTCCACGTGCACGGGGCATGGACTGGATCCGCTTCACCTCCTCCTGAGCATGCAACAGCTCGCGCTTGAGGTTCTTCTGCTCATCGTCCTCGACCTGGCCATCCCGCTCCGTGCGTGCTTCTTCTACCCCTGCAACTCTGCCACCAGTGACCGAGCCGCTGCTGCCGACGACCACTTCCTGCGCGTTCATCATCTCAATGGTGCGCGCCACCTCGGCGACATCCAGCCTGCCGCCCCGGCGACCGCGGATCCAGAACGGGAACAATGCCAAGGATCTCTTCCTGGATGCGAAAGAGGACGATGTCGCACCACCGCCGCCCACCATTGAGGAGACCCTCATCGCCGTCCCCGGCACGTAGCTCCACCTTGTCGACCCCGACCGTAGCCTCGACCTCGACGCGGGCACGCTCTCCGTCATACGCCTCCGTCAGGGGGACCACTCGGTCACCGTCCTCGCGCACCTCGTCTCGGAGAAGCCCCACCAGCGCCACGGCCTCTTCCGTCTGTTCAGCAGCGGCCGGTCCTCCGGGGATGGCATCGAGCAGGATCCCGTCTAGTGGTCGCTCACCCATGACGTCACGATGGTCAAGCTCGACCCGGCGCACTACCTCTTCTCGCTTTCCGTCCTGCATTTGGACCACGATGAGGACAAGGACGACACCAAGGAGGACGAGGCAGAGGCGGCGCTCAGCTACGGGCTCACGATCACTGGAAAGGGGCGGGACAAGGTCCTGGCTGAATTGGACAGGGTCCTGGAGGAGTACACCACCTTCTCCGTCAAGGCAGCGGCCAAGGAGAGGTCGGAGGTGATGGACATGAGGGTGGTGACCGACATCATGCCAAATCCTCACTAAGTGGACTTCCACCGCTTTGGCGCGAGGGGGGGATAGGCGTCAGAGGTTCACACACATGAGAGGAAATGGGGAGGAGAGAGGATACGGAGGAAAATGGGGGCTCTGACCACCTTCGCTTTTTTCAGAGTCAGATCGAGGAACGGTTGAAGACGCTACAGTAACATCTCCTCCTGCATTCTTCACTTGCGGAGCCATCTCCAGTCTCTCCTGGAGACAGCCTAAAGAAGAGCTCTCTCCAGCAGCTACAGAGCGAGTAGTGGATACGCAAGCCGCACCTCTCTGCCTCAGCCACCGTAGTCCGGATTCGTCGGCGCGACAAAAAGCACCGGTCCTCCTCCACGCTTGCGTCGTCCAGATCCACTGGCTTGTCCTCGCACTTTCGGTCCTCCTCCACGCCGGCGCGTCCCCAAGCCTCGGTCCTCCTCCACACGGGTGCAACGCCGCCGGTCTACCTCCTCATCCTCTAAGCACGCGCCACCGATCGTCGACCTGTTCCGAGCGCAGCACCGTCGGTCATCGACCTCCTCCAAGCACGCACCGTCGGTCTTCCTCCTCCTCCAAGCACGAGCCGCCAGTAGTCGACCTCCTCAGTGTGCAACATCGCCGATCTTTCTCCTCGTGCGCGCCGTGCTTTGGATCCACCCTGGCGGTGCTCACGCACCACGCGTCGATCCCAGACTCACTTGCTTTTTATGGAGAAGAAAGAGAATACAAAGAAAGGGAGAGCGAGGAGGCGCCCTGCTTTTTTACGAGGAGCACTGCGCATGCTGCTGGAGACAAACAGTGTCTCGGTCAGTTAAAATTGCATACAGACTCAACTGGAGATAGCCTTATCGAGGTTCATCAAGCACTGTGTTAACGGATTCAATCAAATACAGCTCGATTGAGCCACTGGTACAGTACAACTCTACGGGGTCAAAGACAGGAGAACAGATAAACAGAAGCACCGCTGCACTAGACAGTAGACACACTGCAGAGCAGAAACAAAAGGCTACTGCTCCATTGTTTAGTGCAGGTTGGAGAGGAGGCGAGGCACCAAGAACCACTGCAGGGGCCCTCCTGCTTTGTTCGACCTGCAGGGGGGAAAGGAAAAAGGAAAAGCGCAGGCTTTGGATTCTTGCGGGGGGTCGATTTCTTCGGGCTCGAGGGCACGCGCGCTGCACTCCTCGCGTTTCATCCACCAGGGTGGTGCAAATCTGGTATGCGCTCTCTTCCCCCCACTCCGTGCATTCGCGTGCTTCTATCTGTGGTTGTGTGTGTGGGGGACGGGCAATGCCGGCGCTGTTCATGCGGTGCTAGAGACGAAAGGGGAAAGAAGAGGTGGTGCACGCGGAGATAAAAACCGAAGCTTTCCGTCTGGGATTGTTCTTGTGGTGGCTGTTGCCATTCACACGGTATTAATGCTGCCCGTTTCGCGTACCTTTGGCTTTGGCCTCCTGTTCTTGAATCTTGGTTTCGTTTCGTTTTTGTGTGATTTTTTTGGTGGGGGGTAGTAAGAGATGTTCTCTTGTTCCTTGTTCTTGGCGATTTTTACTAGGGTTCTGGCCTGTGTTTTGTCGCCGAGGTGGGACTTTTAAGGAGATTTGGTTATGGGTGAAGCAACGTTTCGCTCGTTTCGCAATCCGGCTCTTTCGTTCGGATTTTTGTGCGTTCTTGGCGATTAACACTTTCCGCAGCCCGGACGATTTTGATTCTTTGGTGGATTTGAGGCCTGGATTTGGGTTTGAATATTTTATCCCTCTCCTGCATTTTTTAGTATTTTTTTATCCTTCAGTTTCTGTGGTACAAGATTTATGGGGTTTTAGGGTTGAATAGGGGATATCAGTTTAGTTTGGATCCCTGCAGTGTTTTTCTACAATACATTTCTTTGGGGAACGTATATGGGCTCAGACGTGCACAGTGCATATGAACTAACAAAGTTAAAATAATTCATACATGTTCTTTTCATTCCACTCTATCTGTGTATAAAATTTCAACGTCAAATTCTTAATAACGAAGTAGCAGTAAAAAAGACGATCTGTAGTCAGAAATCTGTCAGAAATTTCTCTTTTTTGTTACAGATAAACTATAATGAGTTTAACGTTAAAATTTTATACTCAGATGGAGTATGATGGAAAGAACATGTGTGATTTTTTTAGATTTTTTTTTATAAACTTTGTTAGTTCATGTGCACGGTATATGCACGGTGAGTCCATGTGCACATGATATGTTTCCATTTTCTTTATCTTTCTATAGCGGAGTTTTGGAAATGGTAGGATAGATTTCGACATCACAGTGTTTTGCGGTAGAGAATGTTTGGTTGTACATTTCCATTGTCCATGTGACCCTGCTCAGTTCCTTGCTTCATTCTGAATCGATCCACATGCTACTTATGTATTTTTGTATTGTTGAGAAACATCTCTGTGATGTTTGTAAAAAGTTTGGTAATTGCATCCTTTGTATTTATGTTCTTGAGTGATTATTTAACCGTGTCATGTTCGTCTTGTGGCAGTACTCTGTAAGACTGTAACATGTTGTGCTTTCATTTTCAGTGTTGATATATAAACCTGGCTTTTGGATAATTGGTGGTGCCAAAGGAAACAACAGAATTCTGGTTGCTGCTTTGAATGGTCTGGTGGCTGTGACATGGAGCGCCAGAGTTGGCCATGGAGGCGCAATTCGTCGGACAAGAGTCCTGGGGAGAGTGATAGCTCCGCTTCAGCTTCGGCAAATTCCCAGTGTTTCTTAGATGATCAGGTTCTGCTCCACATGATAATTTTTTCCCTAAGGAATTTGTTTCTTAATCTCTGCATGTTAGAGTTATTTTGGTTCCAATAAAAGGACTTATATGCAATTTAATCATCATGGCTTGGGGATTGTTCAGATGTTGCTTTCATATTCTTGACATCAGCTTTTGTTAGTGACTGATGTGGGACCTTTTATTAGAAAACAGGATTGCTACTATCAACATCGATAGGCAAAATGTCATTTTTGCTGCCTTGATATATTTGTTACATGCAGAACTGTAGTTTGTCTTGTTGGTGGCATGATAGAATAGGCTCGCTGTTCACAATTCTTGTGTTATACTTGTTCTCCTAGAAAAAGCCTATGCCACACGACCTCACTGTGAATACACTTACAAATTGGATGTATGATTGGTATGGTTGTGACCGTAGTCCTTGTTTGATAAGACAGCGTCAATTAGTAGTTGTAGCTGTGTTTTGATATTTTTTGTTCATATGACTATCACAATTCTTCCCAAATATGGTCATATGGCAGCAAGGTGGTGTCTTGGTAGATTGAGCAAAGTTTTATGTTTTTTTTGAGGAAATAAAGCTTGATGTTATTAAGCAACATATTTATGACACTTGACACTTCAACAATAGATTTGGTTTCTTTTGAGGCTTTGCTTAGGAATTTAGATGCTTTTGCAAGAGTTAGGTATAGTTGATACACTTTTCTTGTGCTTTTTAGCTGATCAAACAAGAATCTTTTTGGGCAATTCTGCCTTAGGTGTTACTTCTGCAATAGGGAGGATGAGAGACTAGCTTTACAGCTCTAGCCCATTTGAATTTGCATCCCTTCAGGTGCTCCAAAGCGAAGTCCTGCCTTTTCAATTTTCTATTCCTCTAATAGTACCACTTGCAATAAAAATGTAGCCATGGTGATATGGTGCATTACTCCAAATGGATCACATTCAACTTTTATTCTGCTATGCAATCTCATCGTGGTAGATATGCCATATGTGTTCACCATATTTTCTACTGAACAACTGATTCTCAAATTAAGACACCTATGTCGTTAATATTGACCTAAAATACTAGTTTGGGCCTTTGGGGATTTATGCTTCAATTTTGGCCACAATTCCATTCAAAAGGCCATCTTATTATACACACAGGGTACTAAGGTCTTGTGATTATAGTTGCATGGTGCACACAGATATATATTAGCCAGTTTGGTTATCATGTGTGTAACAGCCTGGATTTCTGAAAAGTGGAAATCCCGGACTTCTGTACCTCGATGTTAGTCCCGGGAGGCTAACACGTACAACCAATGTCAGATGATAACATTACTCATACTTTGACAATAATTTTGATACAAGATGACAGTTAGATACAAAGACTTGGCACACAGGCCAAGGAAATCTAACAAAAATCCCTAAGAGAGTGGCCTCTCTCACTAGTATAAATTCGAATGGTGGAAGCTACAGAGGAAGACTTGATGAAAGCGGAAGATTTGGCGAGAAACTCCAATCCACAGGCAGCTTGAGTGCGGACTTGACCCTTCTTCACTTCTTTGGCTTCTTGCCTTCATCCTTTTATGGATCCCTTCAAGATAGACTAAACTCGAACTCTGAAAGCAAAGGTTAAGGCCGTGAGTATGTGCCATACTCAGCAAGCCGCCCTAGCCTAGCAACTATGTTATGCATGAAAGTATTCGAATGGAATCAGGCTTGGCTTGTTTCGTGAAAAGCTGCCAGGTTGCATCACTGTACGGAGGTAGAAGAAAGAGCAATAGTGCTCGGTTGGGCCTTTGCTGGGCTTCTGCTGCTGCTTTGGTCCAAGTAAAACTGCATGTGCACACTAGCTGCTACGCTGGCCTTCCTCTGTTGCTTGGTCCAAATACAGGTGCATGTAGGCCACACCGTTGGGCTGGCTAACTTTAGGTATTAGTTTTTCCTTAGCCCAAGATAACGACGCCAGGGAGAAAATGGTTTGGACTTGCTGTACAGACTTGCACTTCATTCCAATTTCATATTAATCCAAACTCCAACAGGCCACTCGACTTGAATTTAAATAATACAATCAGACTGAAGATTAATTAACTGAACTAAACATAGAGATATGGAACTTGTGAATTTGACCATGAATATTTTGAGATGGAGTATAGTAACATCACAAGATTTAAAATTTGATGGAATTCTGATAACAGGATTTCAATTCAGACGAAATTTGACGCATGGGTTTATATCACAATCTTGGAATGTTACAATGTGTTTATATATACATATACAGCTAAGATCGACATTTCTCCAGCCTAGACATCTAGTTTTTGGTCTTGGATTTTCCTTCTGGTTTAGTATCCTCATAAAAGATAAAAATAATTCGGCGTCTTGTGATTATTATAACTAGTTTGTAACCCCGCGCGATGCGGCGGATTTTTCAACTTAATATGTAGGGTAATATTTTTAATGAATTTTGTGGTATTATGAAAATAAACGTCTACATAAAGTATTCGATAGTCTCAACACATGAATGATAAAAATAATAGGGTTCACAATCTCGTTATAAAGAGTTGAATACCCTGCGCGTTACTGCGGGACAATTTGTATGATTTGAATCTAAGCAGCTATGTAGGGATATTAACACTTCATTGGAAATTAAAGGAAAAATATTACGAACAACATGAAACGCTGAGAGATGTTATATAAATAGCTAGGATGTAACATGGAGTTTAAAATGCTATAATTTGCAGATCCTATATAAGTTGTTTTTATCAATCTTGCAAGCATATGACATCCATATTTGAATAAAATTACGACTGATCCGTTTGGCCCCCTAGAATTGAATCCATTTCCTGGAATTTGAATTGGTTGGAATTGAATCTATCGGAATCCAATTCATTTCCAATTTTCCTGTTTGGCTGTACATAGAATTGGTTTCCTGGAATTCAATTCTAAATGTTGTTTGGATAATTTCAATTGGAATCACTTCCTGGGCAGATGGATGCATTGTTCGGGCAGATGGACACATCTCTGCCATGTGTAGATGGCCCTATCCCTGACCCTGGCTGCGGGCACGATGTCGACCACTATGAGGCTATAAAATTCAACTCGGTTCACATCAGTATCAGGTCAGGTTAAAACCCAATGAACAAATACTTTTAATCTGCAAACACCCTGCTAATCCGAACTCGTCAGAGCCAGGTGAAGAAACACTCTAAATCTGCAAATAGATAAGCATGCACCCTGAACAGATATACCATAAATCTGCAAACACTCTAAATCTGCAAACATATATACCCTGTTTTCGTTGGCTGAAACAATAAGTCTGGCACCAGCAGAGATCTAGAGGGGTCCTGTTGTGTCGCGGTTGGAACGGAGGATGACGACATCTCACGCGTTGGCGGCAGCCTGGCTCCAGACCGGTAGAAGACGGCAGCGGTCACGGATCCCCTCACGCGGTGGCGGTGGCTTGGCTCCGGATTAGTAGAAGACGGCGGCGCTCATGGATCCCCTCACGCGGTGGCGGTGGTGTGGCTCCAGACCGGTAGAAGACAACGGCTCCCTTCCACGCTTCAGGCTCTTGGATGGCGGCGCCAGGCTCCCTTGGGGATGGTGACTTGACCTGCGGATTGAGGACGGCGGCAGATAGAGGATGGCGGCGCCACAGGCGCGTGTCGGAGGTGATAGGGTTAGTCGGGACTCATCGAGCGAGCAGGTGCGGGATTGCGGGGTGTCGGGAGCGAGACGGGATCGGGCCGATTTCGAGCATTTCCAATATTTTTGGTCTGAATCTTACCGAACCTACGAATTCCGCCGGGTGGAATTGGATCCAATTCCGAGCTTCAATTCCAAGGTGGGCCAAACAACCCAATTCCAGGAATCTAAATGAATTCCACCCAATTCTGACCAAACAAACATGCCCTACAGGTTTTTTCTGGGTCATCAAGCATGCATATATGCTCATTCTATTTTTGTAGAGTAAATTAAGTTAGTTTAAAAATTCTTCAAAACTTATGCAAGTGTGATCGTATTTTGTTCATCTCATCGGATAGAACACAATGGTGAAAATGGAATTTTAAATGGATATCATATGAGTGAGATAAATCATTTTAAAGTTTTATTATTATGTAAGATGATGTGATAGATGATGTTGGACGGAGAATGACGTGATATGATATGATTGGATGCTGATGTGGATATCTTGCATGTTAAGAGAATTGGTTTAAATGACTTATAGTGGGTCTTGTCTATATAGTTATAGAGGATTCATGGTTAAGTGTGTCTTAAGCTTGATTTTCCATTAAGGTAAGCCTGAGCTTAGTATTTTCAGGACACGGTTGATATCATTGTCATCTATACAACAACAATCAAGCCTTTTAGTCCTAAACAAGTTGGGGTAGGCTTATCATTGTCGTCTATCTTAAACTTTTTTGGGAATAAAAAAGAAGAATGGAACTTGGCTGACTCGTGCTGTGTACTCATTTTATCCCTTGCTAGCTTTGTAGACTATTGGTACTACCTCTGTCCCAAAAGAACCCTACTTTTGTCTATGAATCTGGACAAGTACATGTCCAGATTTGTAGCTAGAAATAAGGTCTTTTGATCACAGATGGAATTATCTTAAATTCTTGGATGACTGCTTTGCTTGAAACATTCTCATTATTTAGTTTGCTTCTGAAAAATCAGGAAGTCAAACCTATGTCCAGTAATTCTTCCCCAAATCATAGTCATTCACCTGAAGTTTCTTCAAGAATCACTGATGATGAAACTCAAGAAGCTGAAACAGCGAAATCACTGAATGAGAAGCTAGTGTTGGCTACTGGCTCAGATGGTTCTCCACAAGTGGAGGCGAGCCCAGATCAAGAGATAGGTCACCCGGAGGCTTGCAAAGCACTGGAGCTGGAGCCAGAGGCATGTCAGTTACCGCAGCAAGATGTGTCCCAAAATGTCGTTGTAGTGGATTATGTGAAGAGTTTGAATGAGAAACTTTTAGCTGCTCTTTCGACTATTAGCGCCAAAGAGGACTTGGTGAAACAACATACAAAAGTTGCAGAAGAAGCTGTTGCAGGTAATTTTTTGTTTCCAGTTGGGGTTCATGAATATTGCAGACTGAGTTACTCCTCGGACGGGGTTACTCAATAGGCACTTTTGTTCTTTACAATCAATTATGCATGTGATAAATCAGCATGATTTAAAAAAGATGAAACTGATTTATTGGTTCTGGATCTTCTTCAACTGAACTAAAAATGTTTACATAAAAGGTTTTTCTTGTTCTCATATTAGTGATGAGTTCATATTTTATTTCATTTCCTTTATTTGTAGGTTGGGAACAAGCTGAAGCTGAAATTGCTTCCCTTAAGCGGTTACTTGAGATGACATCTCAGAAGAATACCTCTCTGGAGGATCAGGTCAGCCAACTAGATGATGCCCTTAAAGAATGTGTAAGGCAGCTTCACCAGGCACGGGAAGAACAAGAGGAGAAAGTCGGTTATGCACTGGTTAAGAAGTCTAAAGAATTGGAATCTGAAAAGACTGAGCTCCAGATCCATATTGCTGAGCTGAGTGAGCAGCTCAAAGCCACCAAACTACAAGCTCATGTCCAGCATGATCTGCAAGAAAAGATTCAGATAATGGAGAAAGAAAACAAAGACCTCAAGATTGAGCTTGTCACACTGTCGAAGGAGCTGAAGATACTTGCACGGGAAAGAGACCTGAGCAACCAAGCAGCAGAGACAGCAAGCAAATTTCACCTGGAAAGTGTGAAAAAAATTGCAAGAGTTGAGGCAGAATGCATTAGGTTACGTCATCTGAGAACTTCCTTGGCCAATGATTCTAGGCATATGACCAACAATACTTGCATGGAATCCCTGACTGATAGTCAGTCTGACAGTGGGGAGTGTATGCTAGCTGTTGATGAAATTAAAAATTCTGATTCATGGGCATCTACTCTGATAGCTGACCTTGATCAATTCAAGAATGGCAGTTCTGGCGCGAGAATTTGTGTGAATAATCCTATTGAGATTGACCTAATGGATGATTTTCTCGAGATGGAAAAACTAGCTGCAATGCCCGAAGTACACCATGTGAGCTCTAGTTTTGGAGCCGAAACTGATTCTGACAAGGGTGTGACTAGAGATGAGTCATCAAAAGTTGAAACTAAATCATTGCAGTGTCAGGTTACGGACTTAAGTGCTAAGGTTGAGAAGATTGAAGGTGAGAAAAGGGAGCTTGAGGTGGCCCTTGCAGAAGCCAGAGATCAGCTTGGCACCTCATGTGAGGCACTGATGGTGGCCAACGGCAAGTTGATCGATTTGCAGATTCAGTTGGATTTGGTAAATGAGTCCAAACGAGATGCTTTGGGACAAGCTGAACGACTGGATAGTGAGAGGAAAGATTTGACATCGCAATTGGAGTTGAAGTATTTAGAAGTTGAGGAGCTTCGGACAAAGGTGGCTTCACTAGAAGGAAGCTTACACAGGAAGGAGTTGCAATTAGAGACAGTTTCTGCAGAGACTGCAGATCTTCGCAAGACAGTGGCATCCTTGGAAGAGAAGATTGATGCAGAGAGATCTCTTGCTATGCAGCACAAAGCAAATGCAGACATGACAGAAGCCGCTAAAGAATCATTAGACACACAGCTGTGCTCTGCAAATAAAGAAATTGGGAAACTTGGAGGGATTATAGAAATTTTGGAGACCGAGGTGCGGAAAGAGAAAATGTCTCGAGAAGAACTTGTGAAACAAATGGAGGTCATGAATACTGTGTCAAGGAGAACACTTTCTGCGACATCTGACAAAGAGCTATTAGAGGCACAGCTCCAGTTGGTGAACTCTGAAGTGGCAAAGCTTCAAGGGACGGTCAATGCACTAGAGTGTGATGCAGCGAAAGAGAAGGCATATTCTTCAGACCTCCAGATGCAACTAGAGGCAGTGGAAGGCATTAGGAAGGTGTTGGAGGCTGAACTTGAGTCTTCACACCAGGAGGCAATGAAGCTCCGGGAGAAGGTTTTGTCATTGGAAACAAGGCTCAAGGACCAGACATCGTTGCTGGTAGAATATACAGCTAAGTCGGAGGATGCAGTGTCCCGTAAAAAGGCAATGGAGGGCCAACTTGAAGCAGCAAATCTAGAACTCACAAAACTGAGAAACAAGGTGAGCTTGCTACAAGGGAAAATTGAGCAGGAGAGGCTTGTGTCAGAAGAGTACGAAGCAAAATGCCTCAAGTTGGAGGCGCAGCTGTCAAGGGACAGTCGAGAAGCCAAGCTCTGGCGTCTGGCTAACACAAATGGAGACCTTAAGGTCAAGCAGGTATCTCTCCGCCTTGCTGCATTTTGTCTGGACCTGTCATCAAAACCCTCGAATATTATAATATCATCCAAACTAGAAATTGAAGCGGACTGGCTGCCTTTCTAATGTGTATGTCAAACATTAGTTCTTACTGGTCTATTCGTCCTCTTCAAAGCTTCCTGATTGCCATTTTTCTTTTGTTTATTTTGTCACAGGAGAAAGAGCTATCTAGCGCTGCTGGGAAGCTCGCGGAGTGCCAGAAGACCATCGCTAACCTCGGTAGCCAGCTGAAATTATTAACAGACCTTGATGACGTGGCATCCAAGCCTGAAAAACTGGAATCACAGGGACTAGTGAAAGATGGTGGCTCAGGGCAACTCTCTGCAGACTTGGCTGACGGATTGTGTGAACCGGATCTTCCTAAGAGGAACGGGAGCTGCGTCTCACCGATGCCATCGAACGGGTCCTCATTGCCACCTGCTGAAACATCGGTGTTTTCTGGTGGGGTTGACGTCTCTTGGTAGCTACTTGAGCAAAACATGAAAGTGAAATCTGACGAGACTGTTGTGCATAAACCATATGACAGTTCCTGGATGTTGCCAGTTGTTTCCTGACGATGGTAGAATGGAAGGCTTACACTTACAGAAACTAATGAATTCTCAACTTTTTTACCATCGGCTTTTCGTCATTTTGTTCAGAGTTTTAATGTTCCATGCATGTGGCTGTCATAAAGATCTTGTCCTAAATGGGCCAAAAGAACATATAGCAGTAGCACACAACATTGAAGTAAAAACGCTGTTGCCCACATGTTTACTGAATCACCTGCCCTTTGGTGAAGAGCATCAACTACCACACCCGTCACCTCCCTCCCCCGCCAAAACTGCAGGCTGCAGCAGGGCGGCTTCCCTCTCTAAAACTGACGGTTCTCACAGCTATAAAGTACCAGAGCACACACCCTCTTGGGAGGAAACCACGTTCTCCTCCACGCCACACAGCTCTTCGTCCATCCATGGGTCTCTTCAGCTCGGCAGCGAAGGTCTACAAGCCGGCGGCCGAGGTCATCCTCGGTCCGAACAGCGACGAGCACTACATCAGCCCCAACGTCAAAGGTCCCCTGCTGACTTGACTGCTGCCGAATTCGATTGCTGACGTGGTCTCTGTTTCTGCTTCAGCTGATGGGTTTTCTCTCTTGCAGCTCCTCGCGTCGCCGGGTTTCTGGTGAAGATCTTCGCTTGGGTTCTTGAGATGCCGGTCATCGGCTGGATGGTGCTCTGTTTCCTGAAGAGGGATAATCTCCTCAACAAGGTGCTCTGCTTAACTTTTTTTTTTGAGCAAATGTGCTCTGCTTAACTTCAGTTCCCTGTTTTCTTCTTTCTGCTAAGCTATTACAGAAGAGGATGATTTGGTACACTAGTCACGCTTGTTTTGTTTTCTGAGAATGGAGTGGTCACACTTGTTATGTGGAAGTCAACTGTTCTAGAAACGAGTGTTGGTTAACTGAAATTGAACATTGTTGGGTCCTTCGTTCTGACAAACTTTTAAAACACACACTGCAGCTTGTCTCCGAAGCAGAGATCCCAGAGCCGCCACTGTTCACTTCCACCCACAGCTGGCAAGGTCAGTTGCGTTCCTTTCTCACGTCTGATGGAAGTGGGCATGCCCAACTACTGAATTTATCAGGAAGATTCAAACTTTTTTAGAGTTCGGAAAGATTCGAACCTGAAACTGAAACCATTGCATTGCATTGCCGGTGCAGATTTCCCCGAGCAGAACGTGAACCTGACGAAGCCTGGGCTGTCGCCGGCGGAGCTCGTTCAGGAGGCCGTCGGCTGCCTTCCTGCCGAGCTGGAATCGGCGCTTGCTGACCCATCGTCCGGTTTCAGGCGTTGGACGATACGGGACTTCTTCAGAGCCTACAGCTCAGGACAAACCACGCCTGTCACGGTAACAACTTTTTTTACCACTGAAGATTGTGTAGTAGATCTTTTGGGGGACCAGCTGTTTCCATTTCAACATTGTCTATTCTGCTAACGTTGTTGGAAGGAACTAGTAATAACTTGGAGTAAATGGTGAGTCGGATAATATGCCGGTGTCAATTATGCACCAAATATTTAGAGGCAACGATGAGTATTATTGGTTGGTTCCTCGCCATCAGAATGTCCCGTTGGCAACGACCGATCTCATAATACGTCAGAATGTCCCATTGACAACGACCGATCTCATAATAAGTGTGTGGTGATGTAAAATACAGTACGTAGTAGAGAGTAAGACATAGTGCTGCAAGACATGAGCATGCAGAGCGCTGCGTTTTTCTCGCTGCAGGTGGCGAGGAGGTTCCTGGCTGCGGTGAAGGAATGTTCAGGCCCTGGCCTCAACATGGCCGTGTTCATCAGCTGCGACCCGGAGGACGTCATGAGGCAGGCCGAGGAATCCACCCTCAGATACCAGCAAGGTACAGTACAGTACTCCGACCTGCTTACCGCGTTCTCCATGCTGTAACAACAACGGCAAAACCAACGACACTGATAAGTAGTAGTAATGACAGTACTTTAGCACAGTATCACCGGCTCATCTTCATCGCCGCCACTGACGTTTTTAGGGCTCAGCTCGCCAGGCTCTGGCCGTAGGAACTAGAAACTGTCATAATTAACCACCGCCATTTCTGCTTCATCTACAAGGCCTACGTACATGCGTTAACGCGCACATTGGCGGAGGACGAAGCGCCGATGAGGTATGGCGCATGTGTATACAGTATCTCAAACAGTATATCTACAGTGCCCCCCGGATTGGGTTTTGGGTATGGCGCGGGCCATACTTGCACATTGGCAGATGGCAGCCCACGACGCGTCACCCGTAGCCAGCGCGCAGTAAGTAGTAGGCCACTGATTTAATTTGCTACCACCCAGCTGGATGAACAGCAGCATCTACGACTCCGAACCGCCTCTCGCTTCCAGACCCTGAAAAGGGGACTGGAGAACTACAGAGCTGAAGGCCTTCTAGAAGCCTAGCTAGAGCCAGCTGGGGAAAAAAAACTGACGAGAGATGACAACTCCTTGCTTTCACGGGAACGGCGGCGTCGGTGGATATATGTCAACTTGCGCAGAAATTTTGATCTGTGGATTCGTAGCGTAGTGCTCATGGTCCTGCTGGATCGGCATTCATTGCGGCTGCACAGCCCTTTCCTTGCTGACCTGTTAGGATTCTCGCGCATTGATGCGGATTTGTCGTCAATTATTGTCGCTTGCCATCCGGATTAGCGATTGGATGGACGGTCGCGGAATGGGGGGTTGATGTTGATGACTCACTTGATTTTGGACGCAGGGGCGCCTCTGTCCGCCATGGACGGCGTGCTGGTCGCCGTGAAGGACGAGCTCGACTGCCTGCCCTACCCGACCACAGGTAACGTGCGTAACGACTAGTGTTGCTCTACTTGGAACGTGGTTAACTGCTGCAGAACGCAGCGGCGGCCGGTCCAACTCCAAAAGCGCGGATCGGGACTCGTGGAGAGATACGGCCGGTCCAACGACTAGTTTGGTTTGGTTTGTACCGCAGGCCGGGGAGTTAACCGGTGGTAGGTAGGGAGACTACTACCTGATCGATGTCGTCGCGCGCGGCGCGGCTGGCCAGGCGACTACAGGACGGCGACCGACTGGTTTTACCGTCCGTATTCTCGTGATGAGTTCTTCTTCTTTTTACGGTCCGTCTACAGGAGGCACGCGGTGGCTCGGCGAGGCGCGGCGGTGCGGCGCGGACG
Source organism: Sporobolus alterniflorus (assembly GCA_008808055.3). Lineage (NCBI taxonomy): Eukaryota > Viridiplantae > Streptophyta > Magnoliopsida > Poales > Poaceae > Sporobolus > Sporobolus alterniflorus. The sequence goes on along the minus strand of VSTD030000101.1, from coordinate 3,809 downwards.
CGGCGTGCGTGGCGCGTCTGCGCGCGTGCGGCGCCGTGATGGCGGGGAAGACCAACATGCACGAGCTCGGCGCGGGGACCAGCGGCATCAACCCGCACCACGGCTCCAGCCGCAACCCCTACGACGCCGGCAGGGTGTCCGGCGGGTCCTCGGGCGGGTCCGCCGCCGCCGTCTGCGCCGGGCTGTGCCCCGTCGCGCTCGGCGCGGACGGAGGCGGTGAGTTCCTCTGCTCTGTTTTCTTTTTTTTTTGTCCAATCCAGTTTGTACTGTAATCGATTACTTATTGCTGATCGATCCACTGACGACGTCGTACGTGCTGCAGGGTCCGTGCGCATGCCGGCGGCGCTCTGCGGCGTGGTCGGGTTCAAGCCGACCGCAGGGCGGCTGTCCAACTCCGGGTACGCGCGCCACCAACCCAACCCTGACTGAGAATAATCAAATCCTCTCTCAAATTTATTAATGGCACCTGCCGGCTCTGCTGTCTCAGGCTTCTTCCTCTGAACTGGACCGTCGGCATGCCGGGGATCCTGGCGGCTACCGTGGAGGACACGCTCGTCGCGTCAGTGAAAATCACTTCTTTCTTCCACCTCCCAGCAATATAAAATATAAAATCATTCCTTTCTTTCACCCCCCAAAAATAAAAAATAAAAATCATTTGCACCAGCTGAGCGCGACATGAACGTACGTCTCTGTGCTTTGCAGCTACGCAGCCATTGCTGGTCAATCTACTACTACCACTAGCAGAACAACAAGCCCCTTACTACAGCCTATATTATTGAACCTGCCCTTGCTGCCATGCTCACGATCCATGGCCAACATCAGGCTGGCCAAATACGCAAAGGTCAGTCTCTCAATTAACTTGGATCTAGCTAGGAGCACCGTTCGTTCGTGCGCGCCCGAGCAATGAACATCGGACTGAATGAAATTCTTGGGACGAAAACGTGCGCAGTGGTTCGACGACAGTTCGGAGGACATCCGGAGCTGCTGCGGCGAGGCTCTTCAGACGCTCCGCACGCACTGCGGTTGGGAGGTGAGGAGCAAAACTAACTCGCTTTTCATCACGTGATCCACCAGTTAGAGCAGCAGCAGTTCATGCATGTGATCTGAAGAAAAACAAACAACGTTTTTGTGTCCCATCTTCTCTTGGCTCTGCAAGACTGTGGACGTGACGGTCCCTGAGATCGAGGAGATGCGGCTGGCGCACTACGTCACCATGGGCTCCGAGTGCACCGCCTCCCTCGCCAAATACCTCGACGACGTGTAATAATGAAATATCACCACTTCTCTTCTCCATCCATCGACTGAGCGAGCGAGCTCATACACGTCCCTCAAATGTTACGGCAGGGACAAGTCTGAGATCGGCTGGGACGTGAGGATCGCTCTGACGGCGTACAGGTCCTTCAGCAGCAGGGACTACCTCAACGCGCAGCGGCTCCGGTACGCATCCATCCAGTGTCCAGCATCAGATGATGAACACTGCTACTGTTCCGTGTCTTGACTACTCGGATGCTAATAAGGCGAAAACAATGAAACTTTTCCCCCCGTTTTGCAAAGGCGCCGTCAGATGTACTTCCACGAGAGGATCTTCGAGACGGCCGACGCCATCGTCACACCGATGACTGGGTATGCATGACGCGATTCCACAGCGAGTCTCCATCCTTTTTCACTACATATATAATTGCCATGCTTTAATTATGTTGAACTAAGAAAAGAAGATTTCTCCTAACATGGCTAGGGGCTAGCTACTACTGGTTTAATTAACCTGTTTGCACACTTTGCACAGCGTGACCGCGTACGCGTTGCAGGATGACGCACTGAGCACCGGAGAGCTCGACTACATCAACGGAGGTACGTACGGCGCTGATGGACAAAGCGCGCGCATATGCATGCGTGGTTCCGAGTGATCGAACCAATAAGCTGCCACTGAATCCATGGATGTACAATGAACGAACTAACTTCTCTCATGCAATGCGTGTGGCATCGGCAGCGGCGCTGGTGCGGTACTCCATCGCCGGGAACTTCCTCGGCCTGCCGGCGATCACCGTTCCGGTATGCGCACACAGCTAGCAGTGCCTCGCTCAACTATATATACTGAATCATTGTGCAGGGCTGGATCGACACAACTAATTCTCAGGTCTGAAGATAAAATGGCGCACGCTTTTCAGGTTGGTTACGACAGGGCCGGGCTCCCCGTGGGGCTGCAGTTCATCGGCCGGCCTTGGTCGGAGGCGACCCTGCTCCACCTCGCCTACGCCATGCAGGAGGCGGCGGCGTGCACCAACAAGCAGGACTGTAGCCGGAAGCCCAAGGTGTACTCCGACCTCCTCAAGAAAGACCACTAGTAGCTTCTGCGGGCCGGGGATGGAGGAGGCCGGGTTCAGCTATTGCATTTAGCAACAAGATTGATCGATCCAATTGGTGTGGTGGTGACAAATATTTGTTTGGTTGATTCAGAATAGAGTTAGTGCTCCATTCTATTCTGCACAAGGACGGGGATCCCGGCGGCGATTGCACCGTCAGATTTGTATGTCTACTGTTGTCCAAGAAAAAAGGATTTGCATAGAGAGATTTTGTGCTCTTGTTGCATTAACGATGTCGTTGCTGCCATCGCACTGTGTTGAACAAAACAGGTTGAAGAAGAAACCAAAATATTGTGCACCGACTCTGCCCTTGGGCCGCGATATACTATCGGCCCAACAGGTCTGGCTCGTCTAGACAAGTGTGATGCCCCTGGTTCGAAAGAATTAGGCGTGAGTGTGTGAATCAAGCCTCATGGGTCGTATGGGTTTGTTAACTGGCCCATGACCCATCCGGCTGCTTTGTACATATTTGTCTGTAGACATCTGAAATCGATAACGAACAACTATAACAAAATTCAGTTACGCTTCTTCTTCCTCGGGTCAGGGTACGGCGACACCGTGGATGACTCACGCTGCCGGTTCACCGCCGGCTAGCCCAAGGGTCTCACAGGTGGTATCAGAGACGGTTGTTCCTCAGGTACGCTGTGGTCTAGATCCCGATTCCTTCAGCTCGCTATAAAATTCCATTGAGCGGTTGGCTGAGAGAACATGAGACGAAATCGTTCGTGGAGTGTGGTCTCCTATAAACCCGTTATGGGTTAGCTGAGCTCGAGGTGTGATCGCCACGGCGCCCAAATCGAAGGCATACAAGCCTTTGCGGCAGACCCTGTTCATGCTGGAGGTGAACATGAAGAAGGTGGATGAGCGATGGGACAAGATGCAGATGAGTGTTGATATGCTCTTCGCCAAGCTTGGTTCTCAGGAGGAGGTTCAGAGTCAGATGGCCGTGAAGCTCAACCTCACCGCCTAGGCCCTCAATCAGTCGTCCAAGGATCACACGTCGTTGATGCAGTAGATGGCGGCGACGAGTGAGTTGGTGGCGCGTCTAGCGTCGGAGCGTACACAACAGGAGGCTTATGCACCGCATGGTGGTGGAGGGGTGGATCATCGGCGCAAACATCATGTTCCTCCGAATCGGCCGATGGGACATCACCAGCGGCAGGAGGATGAGGCACCGAATCACAGATCCCCTTTGCCTAAGTTGTCATTCCCCAAGTTCACTGGAGAGAATTCTCGCATCTCGGTTGACAAATGCACAGACTACTTCAGGATCTTCAGTATTCCGGAGTGCAGGTGGACGACCTCGGCTTTCTTGCACATGGAAGAGAACGCAACGAAGTGGTTACATATGTATAAGATGAGAAAGGGGCTGGGTGACTGGTCAGAGTTTGTGTGTGATGTCGAGCAGAAATTCGGTGCGTATGACTATATGAGAGCAGTGCATGATCT
>VSTD030000100.1:0-19748 GCA_008808055.3 Sporobolus alterniflorus | reverse complement strand
CAGCTAACAGTAGCTAATTAACTAATCAAGCAAGGGTTGCAAACAATTAATTGAAGCAAAGCATCATGATTCTACATTAACCATTAATCATGCCATTAAGTTAACTACGTGAAGACTACCACAAACAAGCGGTTACCCATATCTGAGAGTCACGGCGATTCGAATCGATGTACAATCTGCAGGGGAAAACCTGACCAACACGACATGTACGTCTCCCACCCCAATCCATGTACGCTCAGCGTATGCATCCTGCGGGTGGTCCCCGTACGTGGCAACCTTCCATGAGCCACCGATAGAGTTGGAGAGAGTCACTGCTCTCGAGAAAAAGGGCTCCTGACACAATCCACAACACGCCGGTTGATCGATCTGCGGGTCCATACCCAGTTTCTCTCCCGAGCCAACCAATGAAATAGTGGAGAAAGCCAAACATCCATCAACCGCAGGCTACTAGGTTTACTGGGCCCATATCACTGGCATGCGATCGGTACGTTCAATACTTGCTCACAGGGGCCAACCGAACGATCCTTAACCGACACAGGCAGGGGCTACAACCTTGAAGGTGCCAACTTGCCACATACCCACTCCCCGACCTTCCCAACCAGTTGTCTCCCCTTTCCCCTAATGGCCCCGCCCGGCCTCCAATTTAACCAAGTTCTAGCATTTAAACCAAGCATTGAGTTTTAAGGATCTTATGGCCGCTGCGTGGTCTTTCGACCACTCGGCCATCTACTGTAGCCTACATCTACACCTAGCCATCGCTAACAACCCATCTTTAGTAGTGGGGGCACAAGGATAGATCGGAAGGTATCGTAATGCAACTAGGTACCAATTCAACTCCTAGCACTTAATGCACATCCAAGAATCATAAATAAAAGATAGAAGAATAACAAAATAAACTCAAGGATTGTGGTTAGATGCACCAGGGCTTGCCTTGGTCTTGCTCGTAGTCAGCGCCCTCGACTGGTGCTGGCTCTGGTGGCTCCACGCATCCTTGCTCTGTGTGATCTATCGCAAATGTGTAAGTATGAGATGCCAACATAAATGCAATGCATGGGGTGCAAAAAGTGGTATACTACATGCTCATGCACGACTTAACTATATTAGCCCTTCAAGCCATTTACTAATTTGCCCCTAGCATTTTTAGTATTTAATAAATTAATCACAATTTAGAAATTCCATAACCTAAGATTCACACCCCTAATCAAGCTCTCTGATTTTATACGGGTACTAAACAGTGCAAGGAAGTTCTACACCAAGGCCCAACATTTTTCTCATTACAAATCCTTTTCTACAATTTCTTTACTGTAGAAACAGAGATTAAATCCTAGAAATTATTCCATGCAGGAATTGATTATGGAACTTTTTGTATAATCTACTGACAATGGTATTCACATGCATGTGAAAATTCAGAGCATTATAGACTGTAGATCTTTGTAGACAAATATTCTTGTATGTGGATTCTTACAATTTTGTACAAGAATTTACTGCATAAAAGTGAGTTTGGTCAAGCCCGCGGTGAAGAGTAGCTCAAGAGTAAGCACACAAAATTTATTTTGTAAATTTTGGACACTCCTACAAGTTTTTACGAATTTTGGAACTTTGAACCAATTTATGGAATTTATTTAAATAAAAACAAAAATGAAAAGGAGTAAACTGCGCATCGGCCGAATTCGGCCCATGGCTTCGGCCTTTCGGCGAGGTGGCCTGCGGGCAGGGCGCGCGGCGGCCTGGCCGGTTCCCGGCCCACGGCCGAGGCGGCGTGGCCTGCCTTGGTCCGGCCCGCGGTCGAAGCGGCCCGGCAGCTCACGTTGGCCGACATGGTGACAACCGGGTGCGCGGTCACCATGCGCACGGCCAGCGATGGCTCGCCGGTGGACGGGGCGTGGCAAGGTCGGCGGTGCAAGCACCCTCGCTCAACGGTGAAGGCACCGGGCAAGAGGAAAAGGGGCGGTGCTCACCTTAGCGGCGATTCAACGTGAGGGGTCGGAGCGGCGGCGTCAACGCAGAGGCAGTGGCCGTGGCAGCGACAAGAGGGCTATGGTGAGCGGTGGGGTAGACCTGTGGCTCGAGGCGGAGGCAAGGGAGGTGGCTATGGGGTGGCATCGGGGCGGGGAGGGAAAAATGGCGGCGCTGGGGAGAGGGAATTCGGCCGGGGGCGGGGTGCCCTTTTTAAAAGGGGGGTCGGTGGGGAGGCAGCAGAGGGGTGTCGATGGGGGTCAGGTGACGTTTCCGACGTGTGGAGGAAGTGGGGCAGGAGCAGGGAGGGGGTCCCTGCCGACCGGTAGCGGCCCGAGACCGGTGGGTGCGGTGACGTGCGTGGTGCACGCGCGGCCGACCGAACAGAGAGGGAGGGGAGAGGTTGATCGGTGGGCCGTGGGCACAGTGCCAGGCGGTAGCACTAAGCGATAGGCGGGCCCCGACTCGGAGAAACACGGAGTAGGCCGAGACCCAGATGAACAGTAGCATTTGGGATTTATTCAAATTAATTCAAACAAGTTCAAACTAATTTGGTCAAAAGGGGAACCTACCAGGCTCCAAAGATTCCAAAAAAATATGGATAGAAAGAGCATGGGATAAGAAACAACTTGCCTTATAGATGTTTCTCCAGATTCGAAAAAGGATTTGAACTAAAATTCAGAGAGCTACTATGAGATGAAATTCACTAGAAAATTCACAGGAAAAACTTGGAACTTTGGATTTTGATGAAATTTGGCCAGCAAGCTCCTGGTTACGCCTTATTGCAAAGAAAAATCAATTTCCATCAAAGGAGGACCAGAATTTTGAATTACACTCGAAAAAGGAATTCGGATTGATTTCACGATAGTTTGAATCCGAAACTTTGTTTTTTTGAATTCCGCCTTTTGATTTAGGCTCGTAACAGCCCCTAGTTATTTGTTAATGACTTTCATTAAGGTTTTCGTAAAACAGGGTGTTACATCCATCACCTATATCTACTTTTTCTAAGTCACCCATAGAAGAAAAGCCTCAGCTAAGCTTGCCAAACTCATCTAAATCTTCCACCACACCCATGGCATCATCCTTGGATGAACGATACTCTGCTGTCCGCCTACTTAACCACTCAGGATCCCTGGTAGCCACCGCCATCTATACAATATCATGAGCTAGCTGGGTCGCACCGATCGCTAGCTTTACACTTATCGGAATAAACCCGTCTTTGCCGATGCTAACGTAGTCGTAGCCCGTCAAGTCCCTACCGGTTAAGCACTTCATCTTACCTCCTTGGATGTCAACTTGGGACTCGATAATGGCTATTCACACGTCTTCATTGGCTTACACCACCTTGACCTCGTCACCGACCCATTGTATCACGCACTGGTGAGGAGTAGATGGCACACACTTGTTGGCATGTGTCCAATCTCGCTCCAGCAGCATGTTGTAGCACCCCTTCACGTCCACCATGAAGAAAGTTCTAGGCACAGTTTTGCTCCCAGCTGTTAGCTCCTTGCAGATTATTCCTTTTGCCGCCATCAGTTCACCTGCAAAACCGCTAAGTCTAAGATTTGTACGTGTAAGATCACCTTCTATGTGGCTGAGCATCTTGATCAGCAACAACGGCAAGATGTTGACACTTGCACCTCCGTCAATGAGCATGTGTCTGATCGGCATTTCATCCAAGTGTCCCCAGATGAAGAGAGGCTTCTTGTAAGCACCCAGATTTTCTAGCTTCTCGGACATGACACGTTCTGAACTCAATTCCAACTCCGTGACATCTTCCGTTGGCACACAGAATTCTGCTGGGATCGTGCATACCAAGCTGACATCCATCGGGACCAACTCCTCTCCTTGCCGGTCATTCTCCATACCTGAGTTGCTGTTACCCTGGTCCAGGTTGCGGTTACCCGACTCCGAGTGGCAGTTTCCCGACTCTGGGTTGCTCTTACCTGACTCCGGGTTTCCGTCACCCGATCCTAGGTTGTCTTCCCCTCTGGCCGAGGTAATCTTGCTTGCCTCCTCGCCACTGTTGTCGCTGCTGCTACTCCCTACCTCCTTGGCTAGCCGTTTCTCCTGCGATGTCTGCTTTGGCTTAGTCATGGGCCGTAAACGGTGAAACCAATAATCCCGCTCTTCTTCTTCCTTGTTCTCAGCCAACTCTCATTGATGCATCTTTTGTAGTCTATGCTTTTGCGTCTTGGTAATACCCCTTGGGCACCACCGTGGAGCCGGCATTCAGCTCAGAGTAACATCCTTCCTTACTTCCGGATTTTTGCTCGCTGAGTCTTGCCTAACCCGGTGTTCCAAATTACCCGAGTGTTGGGTAAACCGGCTTTCCTCATTAACTAAATTTTCTATAACTCGACTCTCTATGTTAGCCAAATTCTCCATAACCCGGGTTTCCATAGTAGCCGAATTTTCCATAACCCGGCTTTCCATGTTAGCCGAATTTTCCACAACCCAGCTAGAATTTCCTGACTTCGGGTTGCTGTCTCGGTTACCCCGGCTGACTCAAGTAACCCAATTTGCCTACTGACCCGAGCTGCTGTCCCGGTTACCCCGGCTGTCCCGAGTAACTTAGTCTGCCCACCAACCCAAGTCGTAGTCCTGGTTACCCCGGCTGTCCCGAGTAACCCGGTCTACCCATCGACCTAAGTATCTGTCCCGGTTACCCCGGCTGTCCCAAGTAACCTGATCTGTGTCGTATTCTCGGCGAGCCCGGCCAACCAGACTATTCTCCTCTGTCCACAGCTCTTGCAGCATCCCTTGACAGCCTTGAGTAAGCTGGCCCGACCACCTCATGACCCTTGGACAACACCATGTGTGCTCTCTTCAGGTCCTTCTCATCTTCTGATTCCAGAACCGTCGCCTTGCCCTTGTCTTTCCAAACTAGCTCGCTAGCACGTCGTAAATTGATGTGTACCTCAGATGACACCGTGCATGGCCATGATCCCACCATCACGATGTGCTTTTTGACTTGCTCCTGCTCCCATGACGGTTCCTCTTCCTTGTGCAGCATGTTAGGACGGTTACAATGATCCAGATTTCCTGAACCTGACCGATCGGTTACCCAGCATTCTGTGTTGCCCCGGCACCTAGTCCGTAGAGTGTTGTGCCAACCTCCTCTGGCACTCCTCTGTACACCATGGTTCCCGCTGATCTGGCCGGTTTTGGGCTTCGAAGAATATGTCCCGTTTGATCCCTCGGGTAACCCGGTACCTCCGGTCTTCCTCCAACTACCATTGATATTTTTCGATGAACATAGCTATGTGGATTTTACCCTCTTAGCTGGCTTCTGCAACACATTCTCCTTCCGCACGCCAATCTCTGGGTTGTGGGGCATGATCATCCGGTTCCGTAGTTCATCAGAAATGACAACGTTCTTTCTTGTCCATGAGCTCGACCATGCCGACGGGGAACAGGTCTGTGTCATCCTTCATCTTGCCTCCATCACCTAGAGTCAATCGGCCATCGTTGATCACCAATTGTACCTGTCACTAAAAATAATTGCATTTGTTAGTGGTATGAGTATAAGAATCATGCCACTTACAATATGTCTTCTTTGCTAAAATATCGGTGTTAGGTATGATGTGTCCTTCAGTGAGTCGTATAACCCCTCCCCGAAGTAGTAAATGAAAGAGACCATCACACTTTGTTACATTGAAAGTGTATCTCATCCCTCCGTCCTCCATTGGGCTTCAACAAAGAGCACAAGATGGGTTTATCCCCGTGTTTTTCAACCCACTCGGCTACACAAATCTCATTGCCCTCCTCATCATCAGCCCCTTCCTCCAAGAAGTGCACTTGGTGCTTCTCCTTGTCCTTGTTAGCGTTGTACTGGAATCGGCTATACTTAGCACAATTCTCATAAGGAAATGCACGCTGCAAGAGTTGGTTAGTATTAGAAAATTCCTTCCCATCCAACTTAATCTTGAGATATGGTGTCATGCACTTGGTGCTTATCCTTGTCCATGTTAGCATTGTCCCAGAATCGGCTAGACTTAGTACGATTCTCGCAAGGAAACGCATGCTGCAAGAGTTGGTTAGTATCAGAAAATTCCTACCCATCCAACTTGTCCTTGAGATATGGTGTCAAACCTGCAAAAGCTAGATCGGCCAAATCTTTTTCTGCAATGGTTAGGTTATAGCACCTGTTTCTATCCTCCCTAAATAGTCTCAAGTAATTGGAAACGGTTTCGTTGTACTTTTGTCTCAAGGACATGAGATAAGATAACCTTAGTTCTACCACCCCATTGTAGAAGTAATCATGGAATTTCTGCTCCAATCTAACCCAAGAATCTATTGAGTTTGGAGGTAAGGAGGTAAACCAATTAAAGGCTGCCCCGGTGAGAGATAACAGGAACCTCCTAATCTAGTGCACATCAGTGATGCCCACATCATTGACTTGTGCAAGAAACTGCCCTATGTGCTCATACGTGGTTTTAGCGTCATCACCCGTGAACTTAGGTAGATCTGGTACCCAGAAACCCCGTGGATAAGGAATCATGTCAAAGTACTCTAGATACGGCTTTGGATAGGACCTAGCCCGACCCTTTGGTGTAAACCCAAATTCCCACAAAGTCCTAGCAATTTGATCCCTAACCCCATCATTTACCTCACCCTCTACCCTCAGGTTAGGAGTAATGTAAGCCGGTGTCCTAGGGAAAAATATGCCGGGAATAGGATAGTGAGGAACACCCGTACCCATGGGAGGTATGTTGGGACCGTAAGTCACGGTTTGGTAATACGGTTGCTGAAAGTTCAGGTTTGGGTTGCTCGGTGTGGTGTGAGCATGAAACCCCGAGTTACCCGAAGTCCACACGCCCCCCCCCCCCGGGTAAGGTAGATTAGCAGTCGGAAAGCTGCCTGGATTTCCCATCGAAACACCCCTAGATACGGTGAACTAGCATCAACATACATAAAATTACCTAAAGTGTTACCCGGGTGTGAAGTGCTTGTGCTAGCTATGTTACATGGGTTACCCAGTGCAGTAGTGTTACCGGGTAAAGCGTGCCCGTGTTACCCGGTGTGGATGTGCTACTGGGTAAGGTGTGCTAGGTTCAAGTACCGGTTGATTGTCCTGTGACTCACCCTGAACCTACTGCACCATCGATCTAATTTGTAGATCAGTTTTGAAGGTATCTATGGTACTATGCACCTCCACGGTGGTAGTACGAGTAAAGTTCATGAGATTGTTCCCGTACTTGCTAGGTATCGCTATGTCCATAAATTTAACCAACTCTTCAGGAGTAAGGTTAGGAGTTACTGTAGGTGTAGTGGTTGCCATAGTCATGATGGCCAGGACAGTTTTCTTGATCACCCCCGTGCGTGTTTTTGGAAACACGTGAGCTTCCTCCTCCTCGCCTCGGCCATCTCCTCCTCTAGTTCCTTCTCGAGTGCCCTCCTCTCTACCTCGGGTGGATCCTCCATTACCACTCCGATCGTGTTGTGAGGCCCGACCTCTGTCTGGGAACCACTCTCCTTCTGGTTCATCATGGCTTTGATAAATCGACATAGATCACCGATTATTTAGCAAAACATGGAGTAATGATCAACACGTGAATGTCATTCCCCAGCGGAGTCACCAAATTGTGTTCACATGGAAACTTGATGGCTCACGTGGAATGGGACAAAACCTTGTCTTGTAAGGTTAGTCCCGATGCTTTTCTCTTCAAAGCAACAAAGGGTAACGCAAGCAACTAAAACTACACTGGCTATGAAACTAAAATCATGTAATGTGAAAAAGTAAGGTTGTATTGATTGATTGTGTCTCTCCTTTGGCTCATACACCTCAGCCCTCTTTATACAACTTGACTCTTACCTCCTTACAACACTTTAAACCGACTCATATCTCTTTACAACTCGACTTGTGACTTACATGGACTCTATCTCATGATCTTTATCTATTTGAACTCCTAACTTGATCCTACTCGAACTCTAACTCAACTTGATCTCCTCCCCAACTCGATTTTTAGTTGAACCAAATTCCTCATCCTTGGACACTTCTTGGCTCGGACTTAGCTTACCCTGGCCTTGACTCTTCCTTACTCGAACTCAAGGTCCTGATCCCCCTTGGACTCGGACTTGTTTCCTCAATCTTCTTTTTGAGTTCACCCGGACAACTTACCTGAGTAACCTTTACCCTATAGGCTTACCCGATCGGCTTACCCAAATCTCGCCCGAACATCTTACCCAAACTTTACCCGAGCGCCTTACCCGATCGCATCAATGCTTCCTGGCCTTTTACGTTCATACCCGGCCAAATTACCTTACCCGATTCTTCTTCCGATTAGACTTCCACCTACCCTGCCTTACATAGTCTTACCCGACTGAATTACCTTACCCGATCTTTTCCCGATCGGACTTCTGCCTACCCGATCGTACCCAACAACCTTACTCCACTTCCTGACCCGGCCGGGTAACACTTCGCTACACCCGACTGCTTACCGGCCATACCCAATCACCTTACCAGGTTGGGTACCCTTCAACTGGCCTGACCCAAAACTTCCTTATCGGGCTCCCACCTTGACTTTGGCTTATTTTGGCCGATAATGCATCAAGATAGCTCGGGTAACCCCAAGCCAACCCGGGTAAGCCTAAAGCAAACCGGATAACCCCATTTGCCTTAACTAAGACCGAATCTATCTTACCCAACCTTACCCTAGCCTCACCCAAATCGTAATTAGGCTAGAGTAACCTTTAGGTAACCTTGGTCTGACCCAAATAACTTTGGGTAACTCGAACACATCAGGGACACCCGGGTAACCTGATTTGCCTTACCGGAGATCAAATTTGCCTTACCCGAGCTTACCCAAACCTCAAGCAACTCGGTATTGGCATCATCAGTCCTTCCTCTACATTTTCCTTCACGTCAACCTTCATCACCAAGTTACCCGTTTCTCCCGACATTACCCGGGTTACACAATAATGTCGGGTTAGCCTCCTTACCCACCCGGGTTACCCTCCGATGCAAGTTCTGTGAACCCATCCTCCACCATGTCACATTTTGTGGTGTAACAGAGGTTACAAGCTATCAAGCTACTTGCTAGCCTAACCTTAATCCACTCAAAATTTGACTCCCCGCATCCTACAGCGATGAGACCTAGTCCTCATCGACGCTAGACATGGCGTCAATCTCCTCATGGTCAACAGGCTCAAGTGGTGCCTATCCCTAAAGCTCCAAAAGCTGCTGCTCATGGTCGGCGATCGTCTCTGCCGTCTCCTCAAGCTTGACGTCCTGCGACTCCACGTGGTGCTCAAGGTGGACGATCCCGTGGGTATGGATATCCACCTCCTTACTGGTGATGTCGAGCAGCATACGAGTGTAATTCCATCCATTCATAGCCTCACTTAGATGATAGCAAGCGATCTATAGCTCATGGTCCTGCTCTGATGGAGAGAGTGCACTGCTGTGGAGGACGACATTCTCAAGCCTCAGCTTTTCCATCTCAGCTGAAGTAGCGGTGGCGCGCTCCTCATATGCTGTCAGAAGCGTACTTTGCTGGACGCCAATATCGGCAGTGCTCTGCTGAAGGTTGAACAAGTACTGTGAGTACTTGGCAAACAAAGTTGTCTTGGCATTGAAGTGAGGGCCCCCACGGTAAGACGTGGCCTCCAAGCGCTGCCGCCACATAGGGTTCTCCTGATCCCAGATCGGAAGAAGGGCGTTAGGCGGTGCTGCTATAGCGGTGAGGCACCTCTCACTCAAGTAAGTGAGAGTGGCATGTGCCATCATCTCAATGACGGTGTTGGTCTTACTGGCGACGATGGACCTCGACCACGGCTCTAAGGGATCGATGGGTATCGTCATGCTGGCCTCGCATACTTCCATGCCGTGGGCCATGGACAGCTGGCAATGGTAGATCGGGGCATGGCCCTTGTAGCCGAGACTAAGGAATGCATCATATAGCATCTTTGGGAAACCCCTGACAGTGCTGGCCCGTGGAGCAAAGCCTCCCATCTTTGGCAAAGTAGAATTGAGGGTAGTCAGCCGTGTTCATCTGAATCATAACCACAAACACATCACTAATCCTCAACAAAAACTATTCCATAAAGGAGATACAAAAAACTGTATAAAGCGAACAGCAGTAAGGAAAAAGCAAAAATGGAACTGTTCCCAAAGGATTCTGTCCCGGAGTTGACCACTAAAAACTTGGGGAACTCTCCCAGCTTTCTAACCATTACTGATATGACTCTTTCCGCTAAACGGTTTAGATGCTACAGATTTTGACGATCAACATCGCTGCTGAATTCTGTTTCTAGATAGAACAGCGGCAAAACGGATCTTCATTTTCTAGTCTCGGATTGGCCGAAACTCTAGAAGTCTCGAATACTGTTTCAGTAGACAACTCTCTCAGCTTTCTGATGATCTATTAAACGGCTCCAAATGGTTAGTGATTTAAGATTTACGGCAGTCGGAAACTTGACTGGTTGCTGAATTAGCATTTCTGGGCAGATTGCACCTTCCTATATAAAACAGGTTTTTGGCGAAACTGCACCACGATTTTCCCAGAAACTTCGTATACAAAAAAGTCTCCAACGAACTAAGCTTTCGGCTGGTTACTCATCCGACCTATTTCAGCATACGGTTTGGTTGCTACGGCATTTTGAAGTCAGGTTCCAATTCTGGCAGATTCTGGACAGATTGGGTATATGGCTCTTGTTCAGGATTTTGGGGCACAAGATGAGTGAAACTTGCTCGGGTTTGAATACCAGTTCTAAAGATAACTAACTCAGCTTTTCAATGCCGATTCAAACACATGTTTTCGGTAACCATAGCAATAGTTACATCCGTTTAAGCACAGCTCACATAAGGAGTCCGGTGGGTCACTAAAAATCTAATTAGCGAAAGGTTTTGAGATCTTGCCACGGGTTCGGACAACACGGGCCAAAATCTTCACGTGGCGGGAGGAGGACTCAAGAGGTAGAAACCCAGATCAGCAACAGAAAGCGCAGGCTCCCCACGGACCGGTGAGCAGAGCAGACACGGGAACTAGCGAACAGGTGCAGGCTCCACCACGATGAACATTGAAACATAGTTCTCCAAATCTGGCGGCAGTAGAAAATTGGTGTGGTGGGAGAGGAATAGGGCAGAGATCTAGCAGTAACTGAAAAAGTGGAGCACGAATGAAAATCACTTTGGTAGTAAAAGCATGAACTCCACCGGCGCACTGAGGGGGAACAAGATGAAGAAAATCTCAAATCTTGAAGAGGCACAGAACAAGATGCAAAACTGATTGTTTCATTGAAAACCAAACAAGGTTCATACAACCACGGAGGTTACCGCCCTCCCTGCCTCATTTGATTATTGGAATGGAAATTTAGTTCATGACTCACTCCCTAATCTAAGAAATGTGAAATGAAGCTAGCAGCAATGATAAGGAGCTCCATCCCTCGAGGGTCCTATTTATAGGATCAAGCTGAAGACTAAAAGACTAAAATGCCCCTATGGCCTAATACATAGAAATGCCAAAGTTGGGGTAGAAGGGTCTGACGCAGCCCATGCATCGACCCGTCCATCTTCAGCTTCAACTCCACGCAACCTCCACGATGATGCCACGTGCACCATCTGCATTCTGCCTCCACCAGCCTTGAGGCCAGACTGGGAAATCCTAGCCCAACTTGCTTCCAGGCAAAGCAAGCCACTAGATCTCAATGCGTGGCCTGTGCCATCTTCATCCTATCATTGGTTTTGTGGTGCAACTGACAAACCATAGCCCGCTTGGTTTTGAGACCCAATCCAAGAAACCGCAGGGTGATTTTGAGGCCCAAACCACCAAACCGGAGCTGTCAGTTTTGAGGCCCAAATCAGGAAACCCGTCCTAGTGGTTTTGAAGCCAAATCACTGACAAACCATCGAGCTTCATTTTGAGTCTCAACCAAGAAAGCCAAAGACACTGGTTTTGAGACCAACCCGGGAGAAACCGTCAACCTTAATTTTGAGCCAAACTAAGAAACTTGTGCTCCTCATTTCCTCGTGCATGGTGCAGACCGCACACAGTGTCACCCGACCTCTCAACCATCCGGCCACCGAGTACTTGACCTGTGCTTGACCATCGTCGATCCTCTACACAAAGTCTCCCACTGCTACCACGATCCTTGTCACTGCCCGCCATGCCATACACGCCACCTGCACACCACGAGACAAGAAAATGTGATTCTCCACATCAAACAAAGATAAAGGTAAAACAACCAAAATGTCATGGATTCAAGTTCGAACCTCAGCAAGTCAATGACTCATTACAATCAAACCAAGAAACTGACCACTTGGTTTCTCAATCTCCCCCTTGATGAGTACATTGACAACAAAAAGCACAAAGTTTGAATTTTGAATCCAAGACCCCATGAAGCACAGCTAGAAGACCAAAAGTCAAAGAAAATCTCAAGAAGGTCATCTAGAAGAGGAAAAATCGCAAAACCAGCAAAAGGAATGAAAAATGGCAAACCAAGCAAAATGACAAAGAAGAGGTAGGAAAATCTCAAAGCTCAAAACTCCCCCTGAAACAAACTCCCCCTAACACTCTCAATGCAAGCTCTCCCCCTTAGAGACATTAACATATTTCTTCTCTCAACCACCCAATTAGCAAGAGTTCAACCAACTTTGTGCACAATCTCTCCCCCTTTGGCCATTAACTCATCAAACACAATCTGAGAGAAGAATGAGATGCTATGCATGAGATCAAAATTAGGGTGCTTCACAAGGTATACAAGCAAGTATTTAAGCAACTATACTCAACATTATGCCAAGATTTGCAGCAACAAGAGCTAATCATCACAAGGAGACCAATAAGAGTTAACAGGCACGTAGCCATGAGCTAAGATATAACATGAAGTGAATACGCAAGTTAAGCAAGTGCAGCACAAGCATAAGGACTCATATCTCAATCAAAACAAGCATATATAAACTTGCTAGACATCATCTCAACAAGAGCAACAACAGTTCGAGATAGTGTGCTTTGCCAAATGCTCACATGTGCAACTAAGAAATCAATTTGTACAAGTGAGTAAACAAGCAGGTGAATAAGCAATTAAGATCACAATTTACTCATTTTATGTCCTCAAGTGATCTCTAGAACGCGCGGAGGGTCGCACGATTGGGTACGACAAACACCCCAGAGCTTCAAGACCACCATATTGGACATTTCTTAAATGATCTCTAGACCACATGGAGGGTCACACGACTAGGTATGGCAAACACCCTGAAGCTTCGAGATCATCATAATAGAATTCTCATTAAGCACAAAATACAAACTGAATTTTAGTCAAGTTTTAAGCACAAGACCAATGAGTGTGCACATTTGGCACAAGAGGCACACCCCCCTCCAAAGTCCCATCATGAGCTAAACATTTGGCAAAGGGTTTCACTTCTCAATGTGAGGGTGCTCAAATCAAGATTTATCCAGCAAGTCTCAAATTAAGTCTCAAGTAAGATAAATGCACTTATACAAGTGGTGAACAAGATCAATTAATTGAGTTGTCAAGTTTTAACATGTGCTCAACATTGCATTCATGACAAGTTGTCTAGCATGGTCTAGCAAGAGAGTTTCACATCTCACCTCTACTCATCCTAGCATAGTGACAAGCATAGTCAACCAAATACAAGCTAGTATAACAGGTGAAGCAGAGGGTAAACTAGATAGATATGAATGAAATGCAATAGAAAAGCAAAAGAATACAATATAGAAGATTCAACACAAGCTCCCCCTCAAACCAAGCCATGGGGATGGCAAACACCAATTTCCTAACGCAAAGCAGCAAAGCAAGAAGCATCAAGGGGTTTGGTGAAAATATCAACTAACTGTTTCTCTATGTCTATGTATCTCATCTCAATATTTGCCTTCTCTATATGGTCTCTCAAGAAGTGGTGTCTCCTGTCAAGGTGTCCCAATCTTTTGTGGAAGACTAGATTTTTGGCTATAGAGATGGCACTGGTATTGTCGCACATGAGGGGAACTCTCTCAAAGATCACTCCAAAGTGTCTCATGTTGTGCACAATCCACAGGATTTGGGAGGAGCAGCTACATACTTAGCCTCTGTGGTGGATTGAGCAACTGAAGATTGTTTTTGAGAAGACCAGCAAACAAGAGAAGATCCAAGAAAATGACAAGTCCCATAAGTGCTCTTTCAATCAATCCCACAACCAGCAAAATCAACATCAGAAAAACCAACAAGATCCAGTGAAGAAGCATAATACCAAATCTCAAACTCATGAGTATGTTTGAGATACCTGAAGACTCGCTAAACGGCCATCCGATGTGAAGAGTGTGGGGAAACCTGAAAGCATGCACACAGGCACACAGTGAATTGAATGTCTGGCTGTGTCGATGTGAGGTACAGAAGGGAGCCGATCATGCTCCTGTACTCTCTCTGGTCAGCAACCTCGTCATTTTCATCTGGATCCCCTTGATGTATGGGTCACCGGACCCACTGTCGCTTTACCCGGATGACTTAGTCGGGGACAACGATGATGGCTCTAGCAGTCCGGCTCACTGAGCCACCTCGCGATAGTTCAACTGGGCATCTCTCTTGGCCTTCTCCTCAGCCTCCTCCTTCTGACGTGCCTCAGTGGCGGCATGATGAGTTTCCCTTGTGGCTCTATCTTCAGGGAGACATATGCCAGGGGCACGCTAACAGTGCCGGGTAAAACCTGCGTTGAAGGAGAAGCGACCTGAAGAGGGCTGGGCAAGATACCAATGAACAAATGAAGAAATCCAAGCATTGCAAAGAGCACCAAAAAAAGCTTACCTGGTGGACTTCGATGCCCAGTGTCTTGGGAACCGGACCCGGTCCGTCGACCCAGGAAACAAATGCTAAGACACCTTGGATGCATGCCTGGATCTCTTCTCTGATGACTCTTAGATGTCCAAATGAGAACTATCTCCCAGCCCAGTGTAGTGCCACATACCATGCTGGCGCCGCCAGAGTTGCTGGATCCTCCAGCCATAAAATTTGCATAGAAGGTGTATGCTGGTGAGCCCCTGCCACTGTAGATCCTCGATGACATTCATGACATGCTGAAGTGCAGGCTGCTCGGTACAGCACATGCCATACCAGTAGTGGTCCGACCTCTCCGAACGCGCTCCGGTAAAGGGTGGCAGCGGGTACTCGACATCATTCTGCATGAAGAACCAACGTAGATGGCAGTCGGTGGCCAGCCTCGACATGGGTAGTTGAAAGTACGGCAGGACAAACCTTTGGTTCCTGAGCCAGAACTAGACGCCGCCCACGGGGGGAATGGGATTCCTCCCCACCCCCTCGATGGTGAGGAAATACTTCCATAGAAGGAAGTGGGGATCAACCCCCAAATATGCCTCGCATAGCATCATGAACGTTGCGAGGTGGAGGATGCTCCCCGACATCAAATGATGTAGCTCTAGTTGATAGTAGAGCAATAGTGCCTGAAGAAACCGGGTCACGGGCACACCAAACCAGCGCTCATGGAATGCCTCAAAAGAGAGAATGTACTTGTCCATGGCAGTGGGAAGGTCGGTGAACTCTGGCACCATGCATGCCGCATCTTCATCGGGCCTCATGTAGCCGCGCTCCATGAGCACATCAAGGCGGGCGTCGTCATTTTCAGTGCTCTCCCAACCGGACATGGTGGAGGAGGATGGGCACGATTGCAAGGTTCTCACAGAGGCAAAACCCTAATCTCACTCTCAACTGATGTGAGGAAGACGAAGGAGGGGATGGCCATGGCTTGAAAGCGTGAAAGAGATGGTGAGCCTTGCCGCTGTTTTTATAACCAGCCGGGAGGTGCAGGAGGCGAATCGACTCGCCTACATGAGACAGAATTCAGAGCGATGCTCTAAAACACGCAATCTTAACCCCTGACTCCACATGCCCACTATGCCATCATGGTAGGGTGGGAGATGAAGTGACTAGTTATGGGCCCTCAAAGGACCCGCAGCTTTTCGGGCTTGAAGGTTAACTCCACTTTGTGGGGCACAAACCACCCAAAAGAAACGAGAGAGAGGGATGCGTGATGTGGGATGATCAGCATCTGACACAACCTGGGACCCCGTAGAAGGGACCCGATATCCCTAAGCTTGTATCAGAGTCCTAACTCAAATAGTTTCCATCACACTCACCCCCCATCGAACGAGCTGGCACCGAGCCACCTGGGTCACCCGAAATGACCCGGGAACGATGCTTGAAATAAATTAGTGGGATCTTATGGAGAGGCTCCTGCCCTGGCTAGCTCTCCCCCACGGATGGGGACCCAAGCTCCACTCAGATCTACCAATTAGGCAGCTCATCGAGCACGGGTGCCCCGCCAATGAGGCAAGTGCCCGTCTAGCTCAACCCCTTCAGGCCAACTAAAGGTTCAAGGAGGGGCAACATGCGTACCATGCAACCATTTGGATCACCCGACCTGGCTTGGGGGCTCTTGATGAGCCACCAATGAACCAAAACACAAGATTCAACAAACCTGCCTGCGCCCGAGTCTCCGACTCAGCCATAGCCTCAGGGGCTACATGGTGCCCCACCGCGCAACTCAGCGTGGTAACCAGCAAGGCTTTAGCCTCATGGATCTGGCACCAAGTCACATGTTGGTGCACCCACTGACATGTTCCACCATGCTCCGCCTCCCACTGAGTTGACAGCTCGCTGCTAACCACACGATGGTAGGCTCGGGGGTACTATCGGGGTTCCATTCCTCAGGTACCTTGGGCTGGCAATTCTGACCCAGGCTAAGAAAACATGGCCCACAGTGTGGCCATGAGGCAAAAAGTTCACTAGACGTCAAGCCGGATGATCCCACCTCACTGGATCAATGACAACAACTCTAGCTTAAAAGGGGGACCACGTCGGCCACCCTCGGCTGGCCCAACTGAGGAAGCCTAGCCACCTACTTAGCCCATCCTGTGGACTCAACCACCGACCTCCACCTGGGTCTGGGCTCAGGGACCATAGCCAAGGTTGAATAGGCGACCAGGCTCTCATTTGGGACAGTCTTTTTTTTCTCTGAGTCACCATCGACTCGAGCAAGCCGATCCGGCTCGGCAAAAGATCATCTCCCAACCCAAGGAACGCTTGGCCAAAGTGCTCATGATGATGCTGTGTACAGCTACCCAGGAGTAGCACCCTACACCCCCGAGGACGTTGGCCAACACCACACCCAAAGCACAATACCTGACCTGAGCACCCGGGATGCGACCCAGTGAGTGACCTTGGATAAGCACTGTCATTAATACATACAAGACAACGTGCACTCGCCAGACCACGCACAACTAGCGGCAAGGCCCATCACGTTCACCCCATGGCAGGGTGACAGTAGTACAGGTCAAGTCCCATCACAACTGCACAGTGTAGGTCCCCCATCATGATGATATAACAGGCAGATCTAGAAGTCGACAGTTGTACTTCCAACACTGCACACTTGACCCATTCAGGTACGGTGATCGAGGCGCCGGCCTATGAACCTCAAGACAACAATGAGGACGATAAAGATCAAGGCGGAGATCATCTCCGAACGATCTCTGCACCACCCTATCGCACCTGGGGTCCACCAGTCATGTAAACCAAACCCGAGTTATATGGGAACTATGTGCCATAGTTAGGGAACCTAGGTCGACCGGTTATAAAAGGTGCTCTTCCCCCACCAGGAAGGAGGAATTGGAAAAACACAAGGTTAGACAACCTGATCAAATACAATATCGAGGTTGGAGGATTGACGAGATTCTTTCCAACGCGAGAGCACAAAACCCCTCATTTTCAAACCAGCTCAAATGCACCAGTGCGTTGCTCTTGTAACGTGCATTCTCAGCCTCGAAGGCCAGGTAATACCAAGCCACTGGATGTAGGCCTATTACCTCTCAAAAAAGGGCCTGAATCAGGATAAACACCTTGTACGTTTGTAGTTCACCATCAGAGCAAGAATCACGTGATCTCGTATACCCGTATTATTGCCCGTGTGAAAAATACCGACATGACTATTCGGTAATATCCCACAAGAGCTCTTCAAGTGCAAAAATCTATTCACACTAAATTTGTGCTCTAATAATTTGACCGCACACATTCCAAGGGCCCTAGGTCAGTTGACTCAGCTTACTAGCTTGAGTGTGTCACATAATCAGTTATCTGGTTCAATCCTGACGAGATCTATTTGGGATGTACAAATGCGCTAATTCTGGCAATGAGTATATTCAGTACCATGGCTTTCTTGATTTGTCATACAATCGGTTAACTGGTCAGATCCTGTCATCAATCAAGAATTGTAGCATTCTAGTGCAGCTAAACCTGCAAGGTAACTCACTGAGTGGCTCTATTCCCGCAGATATATGTGAGCTAGCAAATCTTAGAACCATTGATCTCTCTTTTAATTCATTAGTTGGACCTATGCTTCCTTGGTATGAGCCATGGCCCCTGCAAGGCCTTAATTTGTCTAATAGCCACCTAAATGGAAACATTCCTGGTGTGATAGACCACATTCTTCCCAACATTATGACCCTAGACTTACCCAATAATGCTTTTATGGCTACTCTACCCCAATATTTACTATGCATAAAAAACCTAAACCATCTAGACATACGTAACAACAATCTCTGTAGTCAAATCCCATTATCTTGTGCTAGGGTCAGTCAATTCTCCAGTTCACTGGCCTTCTTCAATGCTAGCTTTAACCATTTCTCAGGGAGCCTAGATGAATCTATCTCAAATTTCACACACCTTTCCTTTCTTGATATCCACAACAATAGCCTCACTGGAAGCTTGCCATCATCACTATCCAATTTCAGTTACTTGGAGTATCTTGATCTTTCAAACAATGATTTCAGTGGTACCATTCCTTATGGAATCTGCAATATAGCTGGTATCACATTTGCCTATTTCTCTGGTAACCACATTGACATGCATAGCTTATCAGAATGTGTCACATCGTGCATTTGTACTGCTAGTAGCATCAATCATAATAGAGTTCACCCACCTCATGTATTTTCGAGAGTAGTGGCTATTTGTGCCATTGTACTCACCATTGCCGTTATGCTGGTTCGTCTGGTGGTTTGTGTGAGGAGAAAGCTGTTGCAAAGTGGTGCAGTCGTTCTTGTACCTGACACTTCTAGTGAGGAAATGTCTACCAGTGAGCCCACCTAAGTGATAAGCTTCTAAATAAGTCGTGGGAACCTCCTAGTATCAACCTTGCAACATTTGAGAGTGCACTCCTTAGGGTCACCTCAAATGATATCCTGAAAGCTACCGACGACTTCAGTGAGGTTCACATCATAGGTGATGGTGGCTTTGGCACTGTGTACTTGGCAACACTCTCTGAAGGCAAGAGAGTTGCAATCAAGTGGTTTCATATTGACCGCCAATTCCAAGGTGATCGTGAATTCTTGGCTGAGATGGAGACCATCATAAGGGTGAAGCATCAGAACCTTATTTCCTTTGGCTATTGTGCACGCGGTGATGACTGATTTTTTATCTACGAGTACATGCAGCATGGGAGCCTAGAGACGTGGCTGAGAAACCGAGCAGATGATGTTGAAGCACTTCGTCTCAAGATCTGCCTTGGTTCTACACGTGGGCTCATGTTCCTACACCATGGCTTTGTGTCCCATATTATTCACCTGTCGTTCACTACTACAGAATACGTCTATAGTATCGGCTAGTAAGGTATCTTTGGTATTGACCCGTCAGGCCGATACCATTTATACAATACTAAAAAGGATGTCATTTTAGTATCTGCTGTTTTCAACTGATACCAAAAATAATTATTAGTATCAGCTGTCTTAAGACGGTTTGTCTTAAGACAGCTAATACCAATAAGTGTCCTGCCTGACCGATATCCAATGTAT
>VSTD030000099.1:0-19760 GCA_008808055.3 Sporobolus alterniflorus | reverse complement strand
GAAAAATAGTGCATCGACGTTTCATGCCCCGGATGCCCCAAAATGCACTACGTGACCAGCAGATCCCACCAGATGCAAAAAATACAAATTTGGCATACACATGTCCCGGCGCATTTTTTCTAGAATCTATACCA
The DNA here is from genome assembly GCA_008808055.3 of Sporobolus alterniflorus. Taxonomy (NCBI): domain Eukaryota; kingdom Viridiplantae; phylum Streptophyta; class Magnoliopsida; order Poales; family Poaceae; genus Sporobolus; species Sporobolus alterniflorus. The sequence continues at coordinate 19,626 of VSTD030000099.1, read as the reverse complement.
GTCCCACCCGAGCATAAAAAATAGTGCATCATTGTTTCGTGCCGCGGACGCCTGGGAATCCACTATGTGACCCACAGATCCCACCGAATGCAAAAACGCAAGTTCGACGTAACTTGTCTCACCACGTTTTTTATGGAAACCACACTAGGCCCAACCGAGCAACAAAAATAGTGTGTCTACGTTTCGCACCCGGACGCACCGGAATACACTACGTGACCCATAGATCTCACTGAATGCAAAAACACATGTTTGGCCTAACGTGTCCTAGCGCGCTTGTTATGGAAATCGCACCGGGCCCACCCGACCATGAAAAATAGTGCATCGACGTTTCGCACCCCGGACGCACCGGAATGCACTATGCGACCCACAGATCCCACCGAATGCAAAAACACATGTCCAGCGTAATGTGTCCTGGTGCGCCTTTTGTGGAATCTGTAGCGGTTCCATCCGATCGTGAAAAATAGTACATCAACATTTCACGGACAGGACCCACCGGAATGCACTACGTGGCCCGTAGATCGCACCTAGTCTAAAAACACGGGTTCTACGTATCGTGTCTCATCGCGCTTTTTGTGGAAACCGCATCGAGCCCACCCAAGCATGAAAAATAGTGTGTCAACATCTCACATCCCATACACACTAGAATGCACTACGTCACCCGCATATCCCACCGGATGCAAAAACACATGTTCAGCATAACATGTCCTGGCGTGCTTTTTATGGAAACCGCATCAGGCCCACCCGACCATGAAAAATAGTGCGTCAATATTTCATGACCCGGTCACACCGGAATGCACTACGTCACCCGCAGATCCCACCGGATGCAAAAAACACCACTTCGGCATAACGTGGTCCGGTGCGGTTTTTGTGGAATCTCTACCGGTCCCACCCGAGGATAAAAATAGTGCGTCGATATTTCACGGCTCAGATGCACCGAAAAACACTACGTGACCCTCGGATCCCACTAAATGCAAAAACACAACTTCGGCGTAACATGTCCTGACATGCTTTCTATGGAAACCGCAACGGGCTCACCCGGTGATGAAAAAGAGTGTGTCGACATTTCATACCCCGGATGCACCGGAATACACTACGTGACCCGCATATCCCACCGGACGCAAAAACACAAGTTCGGAGTAATGTGTCCCGACATGATTTTTATGGAATCCGCACTGGGCCTACCCGACCATGAAAATAGTGCGTCGATGTTTCACACCTGGATCATACCGGAATGCACTACATGACCCGCATATCCCACCGGATGCAAAAAGACAAGTTCAGCATAATGTGTCCCGGCACGCTTTTTGTAGAATCTATACCAGTTCCACCCAATTATGAAAAATAGTGTGTTGATGTCACACGGCCTGGACGCACTGGAATACACTACATGACCCTCATATCCCACCGGATGTAAAAATACAAGTTTGGTGTCCTGTGTCCTGAAGCGCTTTTTATGGAAACCGCATCGTTCCCACCCCAAGCATGAAAAATAGTTTGTCAATATTTCGCGGCCCGTACACACCGAAATCCACTACGTGACAAGCAGATCCCACCGGATGCAAAAAAAAACAAAGTTCAGCGTAACGTGCCCGGTCTACTTTTTGTGAAAACTGTATCGGTCCTTCCCGAGCATGAAAAATAGTGCGTAGACATTTCATGGTCTAGACGCACCAAAATACACTACGTGACCCTCCGATCCCACCAGATTCAAAAACATAAGTTCGGTGTAACGTGTCCCACACGATGATAAAAAATAGTGCGTCGACATTTCGTGCCCCGGATGCACCAGAATACACTATGTGGCCTGCATATCCCACCGGATAATAAAACACAAGTTCGGCGTAACATGTCCCGGCGCGCTTTTTATGGAAACTGCATTGGACCCACCCGACCATGAAAAATAGTGCATCGACGTTTCATGCCCCGGACGCACCAGAATGTACTACATGATCAGCATAACCCACCGGATGCAAAAACACAAGTTTGGCATAATGTGTCTCAGCACACTTTTTATAGAAACCATACTGGCCCTACCCAAGCTTGAAAAACAGTGCATCGATGTTTCACACCCCGGATGCACCAGACTGTACTATGTGACCGACAGATACCACTGGATACAAAAATACAAGTTCAGTATAATGTGTCCCAGTGGACGTTTTGTAGAATCTATACTGGTTCCCACCCAAGCACGAAAAATAGTGTCTTGATATTTCACGTACCGGACACACCGGAATGCACCGCGTGACGCTCACCGGATGCAAAAACACAAGTTTGGCGTCACATATCTCGACGCGCTATTTATGGAAACCACATCGAGCCCACCTAAGCATAAAAAAATAGTGCGTCGATGCACCGGAATGCACTAAGTGACCCTCAAAGCCTACTGGATGCGCAAATACAAGTTCGGTGTCACGTGTCACTGAGCGTTTTTTATAGAAACCGCACTAGGCTCACCAGAGCATGAAACATAGTGTATTGATGTTTCACGGCCCGTATGCACCGGAATACACTACGTGACCTATAAATCCCACCGGAAGCAAAAACACAAGTCTGGCATAACGTGTGCCGACGTGCTTTTTATGGAAACTGCACCCAGCCCACCCCGATGATGAAAAATAGTGCATCAACGTTCCATGCACCGGACGCACTAGAATACACTATGTGACCTGCAGATCCCACCGGATGCAAAAACACTAGTTCAACGTAACGTGTCCCGGCATGCTTTTTATGGAAACCGCACTGTCCCTACCTGAGTATGAAAAATAGTGCGTCAATATTTCGCACCCGGGATGCACCAGAATGCACTATGTGACCCGCAGATCCCATCGAATGCAAAAGCACAAGTTCGGCATAACGTGTCCCAGAGCGTGTTTTATAGATTCTGTACCAGTCCCACCCAAGCATGAAAAATAGTGCATCGATGTTTCGTGACCCAAACACACTTGAATGCACCACGTGATGCTCACTGGATGCAGAAACACAAGTTTGGCATCAAGTGACGCAACACTTTTTTATGTAAACCGCATCGGGCCCACCTAAGCATTAAAAAATAGTGTGTCGATATTTCACGCCCTAGATGCACCGGAATGCACTACGTGACCCACAGATCCCATCAAATGTGAAAACACAAGTTCGGCATAACATGACCTGGCATGCTTTTCATGGAAACCATACCGGTCCCAAGCAAGCATGAAAAGTAGTGCATCGACGTTTCGTGGCCCAGATACACCAAAATGCACCACGTGACCCACATATCCCACCAAATGGAAAAACACAAATTTGGTGTCACATATCCCTGCACGCTTTTGTGGAATCTGAACTGGTCCCACCTGAGCATGAAAAATAGTGCCTCGACATTTTGCGGCTCGGATGCACCAGAATGCAGCATGTGACACGCAGATCCCACCGGATGCAAAAACACTGTTCGGCGTAACGTGTCTCGGTGTGTGTTTTGTAGAATCTGTACTGGTGCCACCCGAGCATGAAAAATACTACATCAATGTTTCACGGCCCGGACTCACCGGAATGCACTTTGTGACGCTCACCGGAGGCAAAAACACAAGTTTAGCAACACGTATCCCGTCTTTCTTTTTAGGGAAACCACATCGGGCCCACTTAAGCATGAAAAATAGTGCGCTGGTGTTTCACGCCCCGGATACACCGGAATGCACTACATGACCCGTAGATGCCACCGGATGTAAAAACACAAGTTCGACGTATCGTGTCCCACTGTGCTTTTTATGGAAACTGCACCGGGCCCACTTGACCATGAAAAATAGTACATCAACGTTTCACACCATGGAATCATGAGAATGCACTACGTGACCCGCAGATCCCACTGGGTGCAAAAACACAAGTTCGGCGTAACATGTCCCGGTGCGTTTTTTGTGGAATCTATACCGATTGCACCAAGCATGAAAAATAGTGTGTCCACATTTCGTGTCACGGATGGACCAAAATGCACAATGTGACCCTCGGATCACACCGGATGGAAAAAAACAAGTTCGGTGTCACGTGTCCCAGAGCGCTTTTTATGGAAACCGCAGCGGGCCCACCCAAGCTTTAAAAATAGTGCATCGATGTTTCGTGGCCCGTACGCACCGGAATACACTACATGACCTATAGATCCAACCGGTTTAAGGTTGTTGATTTGAATTCGAATCCTACGACAAAATTTCTACATTTCTATTTTTGGAATGGTTTTACATCTTTCTAAATTTGGAAAGTCCTTTAGGTCAAAACCTTGCCTTGAATTCAAATATCCTTTGTTTTGAATCAAATCACTTGATTCAAAGTTCATTCCAGAGCCAAGTCGAAGGACATCAAAATCTTCCTTATAGTTTTTGTTCTTCAAAAATATTCAATCCATCATTTGAATTCAAATCCCGAGTCATTTTGTAAAGATTCTAGCTTGTAATTTAACGAGATATTGTATTTGTTCACCATATTGTTCACCGTACATGTGATTTGAACATCCTGAGCACACATATGGAGGCTTCGGTTCTATTTCTTAGAACCGGTGTATGACAAGTGGTATGAGAGCTATATCGACCACAGGAGGCAAGGCTAGTTAGAAATGGTCGATTATCAAAAGTCAAATTAATCTGTCCTTGCTTTCCTCCACTTGCTTGACTTCTATTTTCTTTTCTAATTGTCACCTAAGGAAAACAAAAAGGTTTTGAGATATGGACCAACCATTAGTTGTAATGGTTTCCCTAGGTCCACCTGTCCCAAGCATACCATGAATCTAGGAAATGGTTTCCTAAATTAGTTATAGGTTTATGTTGTAGTTGCGATAGATTGTTTACTTGTGATGTGCTTGAGTCATTATTTTTGGTGTTTGAAACCTTATGATCTTTAGCCTTATCCTTAGTCTACCTTTCCTATTTGGTTGTCAATTCACGTACCTCTTTCGAAGCATGATCGAAAGATTCAGATGCAAGAAGGTCAAGTGATAACATTGTCAACGACAACTAAAGACACTCATCAACAACGAGGAAGCTAAAGACAAAGCATTAAACTTCACCGCATCTCCCTGGTGATGAAGACATGAAGCAATTGCCTGTCTGAGTGATTCGATTGCTTTAGAAAATCTTTGAACCCACCATTCCTTGATCAACATTTCATTGTTGGTTACCGAATACCTTTGATGCATATTGTGTGGTCTCGATCATCTCTTCAATCATTTCTTTTCTATCGTATCAATTATTATCTTCTGAGCCCAGCCTCCTAATCCAGGCTTCCCTGAATATCGGGATGAGATTCCTTTTAAGGGTGGTAGTTTGTCACATCTCAAAATTCCAATTTTAGAATGTCAACCATTTTCCTCAATAAATTCATTTTTTAAAAGAATTTATTTGATTTAAGTTAAAATGATATTTATTTGATTTTATTATGTATTTTAATGAGTTCAAAGAATTAAAATATTTAAATGGTGTTCAAAATTTCCTTTTAAATTATTCATTCATTTGAGTTGTGAAAACATTCAAACAAAATGTATTGTCTCTGAAAAGTTATTTAAAAGGATTCTCTTCCCTCACCCCTCATTCAAAAAAAGGTTTACCAAAAGTTCATAAAATCTATCCCAAATTGGATCCAAATCTGTCACACCCAGAAAATTCAAAATTTGAAGAGAATTAAAATATTTTATAAATCATAAATTACATCAAATGTCATGTTGCATTCATGCCGCCATGCATTTTTTGTACTGATGTATTGTTTTAGTATTCTAGTGCATGTAGAAAGCATTCTCTTTCATCAAAATTCAAATTAGATTTAAATTCATTCAAAATCGGATTTGTATCGAAGCCCTGAAAGCCCTATATCTAAAATATTCTCAATTTAAAAATTCATTTGAGTTTCAAAATTATTTTGATTCAAAAGTTCCAAATTTCTATTTTTAGAAAAGGTTTAAACTTTTTTGAATTTGAAAGTGTATTTGATTTGGATTCAAACCTTGGTTTCAAATTCAAAATATGTTGTAAAGAAATTGTGAAACCTTTTCAATTTTTACAGTGGCCTAAAATCATTTTTTCCTGATCCCCCTTGGCAACCCAATCCGGATTCTACCCCTTTTCCTATTTTTCTACTGCACCGCCCCGACTACTTTAGGGCCAGCTGGCCAAAATGGTCCACGCGAGGCCCGCGTGCCCATCGTCCTTGGCAGAATGATGCCGCCGTCGGCCGATATGCGCTATGCGCCATCATTGCCCCGCACCATCGATCAACCTCCTGTGAGCCATGGAGTCGAGCATATGCAGCGTAGTCATCTCCTCTCCATTTTCCCTCATAAAACAAAGCCTGTCCTATCATCTCCCCTCCCGCAACCGATCGACGTTTTGATGGCGCACCACCACCGTTGGCCGACCGCTTCCCCTCCCCTCCACCGTCTCTCCAGGCCTATAAAATGCTTCCACTCCTCAGCCCTACTTCACCGCATTCGATTGTGCCCTCAAGTCTACACCTTCCGGCTTCAAAGCGCCGCGCTTTGAGCTCTTGGCATGCTTTTTGTAGAATTTGTACCGGTTTCACCTGAGCATAAAAAATAGTGTGTCAACGTTTCACATCCTAGACGTACCAGAAGGCACTGCGTGACCCTCAGATCCCACCAGATGCAAAAACACAAGTTCAGCGTCACTGATCTCGACACGCTTCTTATGGAAACTGCATCGGGCCCACTCGAGCAAGAAAAATACTGCATCGACGTTTCACGGCCTGGACACATTGGAATGCAGTACATGACCCTCAGATCCCGCCGATGCAAAAGCACAAGTTCGGCATCACGTGTCCCGATGGGCTTTTTACAGAGACCACACCGGGCCCACCAGAGCATGAAAAATACTGCACTGACATTTTGTGGTCCGGATGCACCAGAATATACTATGTGACCTACAGATCCCATAGGATGCAAAAAGACAAGTTTGGTATAATGTGTCCCGGCGTGCTTTTTGTGAAACCCACACCGGGCCCACCTGAGCATGAAAATAGTGCGATGACGTTTTACGCTCCGGACGCACTAGAATGCACTACGTGACCCGCAGATCCCGCTGGGTGCAAAAACACAAGTTCAGCATATTGTGTCCCGGTGCGCTTTTTGTGGAATCTGTACCGGTCCCTCCCAAGCATGAAAAATGGTGTGTTGATGTTTTTTTAACGGAAACAAGAAGGAAAATCCCCTACTGTACTTTTATTAAAATAAATAAAAACATAAATACAGATTTACATATTTACATATTATGGAACCAGGCTGACATGTCATTTGATAGGCTAGATTTAGCTCTATGCTTGCAAAGCAGGAAAAGATCTCTAAAGTCATTCTTCCATCTGGCGAATGAAATATGCACCCCATTGAAAATGAGATTGTTTCTATGGATCCAAATACACCATGCTGCCAGGACCACCACTTCCATATAGCAGTCAAACTGAAACTACCTTTTACCATCCTCTATCAACTCTGAAACCAACAGGGAGAGGTCCCAAATGATGTGCAACGAGGCCAGCAAAGTTGAGCAAATTCACACTCAAAGAACAGGTGCTTCATGGTTTCCTCCACTCCATGACTGCACATGACACATTCCACATTTGGGACATTGAATCTTTTACATCTCGGCAAGTTTCTATTGTTTAGACAGTCATCGAGCAATAACTAGAAAAACACTTTATGTTTGCCTTGACAACGAGACTTCCATATCCACTGAAACGGAGGTGGCGCCTGCTGGTTCCCCTTCATGTTTACATAGGCTTTCTTTGAAGTAAAAATACTAGAACCCAAAATATATACCCACTAATCATTTTCATTTGGCTCCCTATGCCATTCGGCCAGTGAATCTATTAGCTCCACTAGCTGATGAGACGCCGGCATTGAGAGTGGGAGTTGAAAGATTCTATCATAATCCAGCAGCATGCTAAGAAATCTGCTTACAGAGCAATTAGATTCTCTCATGAACGAGAAGAGATGGGGTTATAAATCTTTCAGTGAGCCAAAATTCCACACATCCCTCCAGAACATTGTTGTGTCTCCCTTTGAAACCACTGATTTGCACATGCCTCTAAAGTGATCAAACAACCTGCACAATGCCCTCCACTAGAATGAGCCCCTAGGATTTCATGCCGGGGGGGGCGGGGGGGGGGCAAAGAGGTTGTATAGTAGGCCTTCCATGTCAGATCAACCCAAGGTATGTCATGCTTGTTGAAAAAATTATGAAGGTGCTTGAATAAGAGGGCTCTGTTTTGAACTGCCAGATCAATCACTCCCAAACCACACTGGGATTTTGCCTTCTGAACCTTGCTCCTGGAAGCAAGACAATTACCCTTTTTATTCAGGTCATTGCCTCTCCAAAAACACTGCCTTCTATATTTGTTGATCTGATTAATGATCTCCGTGGGCAATTCTAAAATGCACATATAGTATGTTGGCAAAGCTAATAATACTGCGTTAACTAGTGTAAGCCGGAATGAGTATGATGTAAATGAAGCAATTCCCATAATTCTCTTTTCAATTCTAGAAAACACCGGTAGGAAATCCTGGACAGTAGGCTTTGTGGTGCCAAGAGGCAGTCCAAAATATGTAAAAGGCATCGTCTCTACTAGACAGCCTAGTGTACCAGGAAGGATACTTACTTTTTCTTCACCAACATTGATAGGCACTATAAAAGATATGTTAAAATTGACCTTGAGACCAATAGATTATCCAAAACTATCAAGCAAGCATTTCAGGAAAAACAGCTGCCTAGCATCTACTTGCATAATGATAAGAGTGCCATCTGCATATTGCACAATTGGAAAGGCTTGTCCAAATGAGTTATCTATCGGTAACTAGATCATGTTTTGGTGAAAGGCCTGATTAACAATACTATGCAAGAGATCGGTAGCCAAGACAAAAAGAAGAGGAGATAGGGGACCCCTATCTTACCCCATGCTTGCAAAGTATTGTTTTCCCTGGAACACCATTCAAAAGAACTTGAGAAGTGTCTGAAGACAAAATTCAAGAAATCCAATGTAGCCACCTCTGATAGAAACCCTTACCTTGCATCATCTTGAGAATTAATGGCATGATGCTCCACTTTATTGAAAGCCTTTTCAAAATCAATTTTCAAAATAACTATATCTTTTTTAGAGGAATGACACAGATGCAAATATTGGAAGGCCCAAGCAAGACAGTCTTGAATAGTTCTTTGCCAAATGAAACCATATTGATTCACATGCACCAATTGGGTAATGACCCCTTGCACTCTGTTTGCCAACAATTTAGTTATCAATTTGATTGGTTCCCCGAGCAAAGAAATGGGCCTATAATCATTAACAGATGAGGGGCTACTGGTCTTGGGAACCAGGGTGATATAAGAACAATTAATACTTTTGAGGCAAGAGAGGCAATCAAAGAATTCTGTGAACAAACCATAAAAATCCTCCTTGATGAGGGGCCAACACTTCTTGATGAACAAGCCATTGAAACCATCAGGCCTGGAGTTTTATCTATAGGCATATCTTTGACAATTGCATCAATTTCAGCGATAGAGAAAGGTGCATCTAGATGAGATAAATCTGTTGGTTGTATCAGGCTGTCCAACTCAAAGAACATAGACTGAAACTCAGATTGACCCAGCCGACCTTTCAAGGAATTTTAGAGAATGGTTGCCTTGTGCTCATGATCAGTAGCATGTGATCCATCTAGAGCCTGCAGCGAGGCTATGTGATTTCTTCTGAGTTTCAGCAAGGCGATAGAGTGGAAGAGCTTTGTGTTTTCATCTCTAAATTTGACCCAACCAATTGTGGCCCTCTGTTTCCAATACACTCTTTTAGCCTCTATCAGGTGAGACTTCAGAAGCTGCCGAAAATTTCTTTCAATTATAGATAGAGCTCTTTGCTCTTCCAAACCATCTAGCAAGGCCAGCACATAGGAACTATTATTGACCCGTTTATTAAGCTTAGAGATCTCCTGACTCCAAGCCTTTAAACCCCTCCTAAACAACTTAAGCTTACCAGAGAGAAGCATGGCTCTATGTGAGGGCAAGTTCCAGAAAAAATCTACTGTTGGCAGAAAATCAGGCCTACAGACCCAAAAAATTTCAAATCTGAACACATTGGGCTTTAGCACCATGGACTCCATCTGAATGACAATAGGAACATGGTCAGAGACAGCATGTGATAGAGCAAAAGCCAGAGAATTAGGGAAAGAAGTCGTCCAATTGGAGCTAGTGAAAACCCAATCCAGCTTTTCCAATAAAGCATTCTGCTGCATATTACTCCAAGTAAAAGATCTGTTCTTTAAAGGCACCTCGACCAAGTTTAGGTGGCTGATAATATCATTGAAAAGCATCATATTATTAGTGTCTCCCCCAGGCCTATTTCTATTCTCAGGGCTTCTCATGAGGTTGAAATCTCCCACCATTAATCGAAGATCCTAATCTGAAGCATCAAGGTTGTACAGCCAATTAGTAAACTCTGCCCTGCCGGTTGGTGAACAGGGGCCATATATGTTAGTCAGGAACCATTGCTGACCAGACTGTTGCAACGTCAATTTGATGGTAATTGCAAATGTGCGTGAGAAAACATGTTCACCTGTAAAAAGGCTACCATTCCAGACAGAAGGAGGCCACCAGATGCTCCAACTGAAGGAACAAGCTCAAATTTGTTGAAGCGTCTAGGACAGAAGTTTTTAAGAAAAGTGATGTCCAGGTTGCTTTTTTTAGTCTCTTGAAAACAAAAGGCAATACAATCACTCTCTTCAATCGTATTCTTGATGGCCAACCATTTTCTGCTATCGTTCATACCTCTCACGTTCCACGACAAGACGTTCCAATTTCTATTTGTTGTGTCCATTGGATAAACCATGATGCAGAGCAAAAGGAAGCAGCTCCTCTAGGGAGAGCTTTCCCCGGAGGTAACTGAACCATAGGCCAAACCATACACATGCACCCCGCACGACCACCGACCGCAAGAGCAGGAATGAGTGGCAACTTGATAATGCGTTGACAATAGTCTCTGTGTCCATTACGAAGAATTAGTCCTCAATGAGAACCCCATGTCAGAAACCACAATTTGCCATGAATTACTGAGAACAGAGGCATGAACAAATTTGCACCAGGTCCCACAATAATAGAAACACTGAAGCTTTATTGGAATGACTGCAGCATAGAGTTCAACATTGGCTAGCCAACTGAACGACATAACAGCAGAAAACCAGAGGTCACAGGCACACCTCACGACCATACATCTGATCTGATAGACTTCAGACAAAAGACCCGCTAAGCAATTATTAAAATCACAGAATTCTTGCCGACCCCTTTTAACTAGCTGAGACAGTCTCAGCTTGCTAGCAAATTCACTTATCAATATCGTCATTGGAAGGTGCATGAAGAGCCACAGCTGACACAGCGCTAGGCTTCATCTTGCAAAAAACTACTCCAATAGCTTGGACAGTAGCATCAGAGAGATGTGGTGCAAGTGGTGCTCCAGGCACACTGTGACCTTCATAAGCCGGGCCATCCAGGATCAGAGGTGCCTTGCCCTTGCCTTTGCTCCCCTTGGCCTTACGAGGAGGGGCCGAAGAGGACGCCGGAGCCGAGAAGGTGGCATTCGGGTTGAAGCCCTGGTTGAGCTGCTCCAGACGAGCACTTCTGCGAAGCAGAGAAGTGTCAATGGGCACCACCGCATTGCGGCGCTTCCTGGGGCAGTCCTCAGGCTTGCCATGAGCGGGCTGCAGATTAGAGTCCCCAAGCTGCTCCTGTCACCTGGTCCCCTGAAGATTAGAGTCCCCAAGCTGCTCCTGTGTCACCTGGTCCCCTGCAGAGATAACATTGTCTTGTATTTCCTACAGAGTACATGTTTTAGAGGCTGCCCTGGTAAACTGAGAAATGCACGATGAATCATTTGCTGAACTAAAAACTGCTGCTGTGTCATTAGTTGGAGAATGCCCAAGAACAACACTTCGCAATACTGAGAACGGACCCACAAGAGCAAAAGAGTCATATGCACTAAATCTGTAGAAATCTGCAAATACATCATTAAGATTGACTACAGACATGTGGAGGCCTTTGAGGCCCAAAGAAAACTCTTACAGGCACAGGAGGAGTAACCGGCAGATTGACACCCTGTCCCCTTTCTCCTCGACCAAGACGCAGAGCCCTCCTGATCATGCCCCTGACCACAACGTGGAAAAGGAGGGGCACCATGTCCCATCCAACGAAGGGGAGCAACTGGGAAGGGGTGGGGCGTGCTACCATTTGGCGGAATGGGGTTCGGGTCAATAGGTAGCTGCATACTTGCCTCAGTGAGGAGAAAGCAGGCCACTGACCAACAACGCGCATAGGGCTCATCCCCTACGGTGACAGCAATGCTATAGGGGATGCGAGTAGAAGAATGCAGATTGACTAGCACCAGCTAACGGGCTAGATTACTAGAGCGGTGCCACTGGATTAGATTTGCGAAGCTACTGACCAGCAGTTGCAAGACTATCCTCATTGAGGCAGTCAATCGGGAAATTCACAAGCATCGGCCAACAAGTCCGATCAAGCGGCAGGTGGCGAAGGTTGGGGCCAGCGTCATGGGGAATGAAGTTAAGCCAGTAGCGCTCCATACGGAACGGGGCACCCATGGCCGTCTGACGATCAAGCGCACTAGCAAAGGAAACTAAAGCAGCGACTAACCCTGAGGGAGAGATGGAGACACCTCGCAGACGAAGGGAGTTTACCAGGAAGCCATATATGGCATTCGAGACATGAGGGTAATCCACAGGATCAACTGGCGGGTTAAGAATGACGATGGCCACATTTTAATTGGTGCAGCAGACAGAAGTGCTAAGGAACACGAACACCTGCTGGGGGGGGGGGGGGGGGGGGGGGGGGGGGGGGGGGTCCTCCTCCTGAGAGCGACGACAGACAACAAAGCCCCGAGGGACTAAGGGATCGGGGTCGACCAGGTTGTTGGCCTTTGCTGCTAGGGCAGCGGCGTGCTCTTCTCCAGTTGCCGGTGACAAAGTGGGCGGTGAGGACGAAGGTGAAACGTGATCCCCCAAGGACGCGCTTTTATTGCCAGCCTGCTCCGCACCTGACGGAGACTTTCCAACAGAAGCGGAGGAGAGCACCGTAAAGGCAGGCAATTTCAGCCGGTAGGATTTTTACCTGCAGCGAGCGAAGCAATTACGGGATTTGTGCCCATAGTTGAAACAGGATTTACAACGAATCGGGCTGCTGCATGTGGCACAAGAGTGGCCCCACCCCAGACAATTGTAACATGAGCCAGAAAAATTCCGCTGCACACGTCCGGGAATCATGTGCCCATTGAAGCGACTTGACCGAGCATCATGCACAATATTCTTGGCCTTTAAATGATCTTCATTCAAAATTGAAACACCCCCGAGATCACGCTCTGACTTTGAATTCAAATATCTACATCTGCGATGAGCACAGGCAACTCGACAGCATGTCTGATGGGATCAGTTGATTGGCGCAGCTGTCGTGGATTTCTGGGAATAGGACCAAGGCGATGGAAAACCGAAGGCCTCAAATCATCCTTTCCATGCTTAGTGAAATCTGAGATCTCTTCAGAGAAATTCTTTGGATAATCAACAGGATACCGTAGGCGCTGAAACACTGAGGATGGTCGAGAACCAAAACCAATCGGTAGATTTTTCACTACTGATGCATAACTGCGTTCTATCTAGTCTGATGAGAAGGACAGGGTGTGTGTTGACATTTCGTGCCCGGACTCACCGGATCCACAGATTTCACCATATATAAAAACACAAGTTTGATGTATCTATCCTGACGTGTTTTTTATGTAAATTGCATTAGGACCATCCAGAGTATGAAAAATAGTGCGTTGACGTTTCACGGCCTGGATGCATTGGAATACAATACATGACCTACAGATCCCACCGGACGTATCTATCCCGGCGCGCTTTTTATGTAAACCGCATCGAGCCCAATCGAGCATGAAAAATAGTGCATTGACGTTTCGTGACCTAGACGCACCAGAATACACTGCGTGACCCGCGGATCCCATCAGATATAAAAACATAAGTTCAGCGTAACGTGTTCCGGTGCATTTTTTATAGAAACCGCATCAATGTTTTTTATAGAAACCGCATCGGACCCACCCGAGCATAAAAAATAGTGCATCAACGTTTCACGCTATGGACGCACTAAAATGCACTACGTGACCTACAGATCCCACTGAATACAAAAACACAGGTTTGGTGTAACATGTCGGCGCGCACTTTTTGTGGAATCTGCACTGGTCCCTCTCGAGAATGAAAAATAATGCATTAATGTTTCATGGGTTTGGATGCACCAGAATACACTACGTGTGTTATGGGATCACCATAAAAACCATAGGCTACCTAATAATAACTTCTGAGGACCTTATTGTAATTATTTGAGGACCTACTTGTAACATCTCACCCCACTAATAAAATAAAATATAAACAACACTCTCCACCTCCCCTATAAATAAAGCCCAACGGCTTGAGAGAAGGGGGACCCTGGGCATTTTAGCCCACTTCTCTCTCATGTGCTCTCTCCCTCTCTTCCTCTCTCATGTTCGGGGCAACACCCTCAACATTGGCGCCCACTGTGTTTCGGCACAAAAGTTTTTCTTTAAGGGAGATCAGGTTGTTGGGGAGAGAATGAGAGAGTGAAGCTTCGTTTTCTATTTCCTCAGAAATAAAGGAGCCTCCGCATGAGGCAGACCTCGTACCTTTCATCACTCGTGGTCCACACCAGAGAAGCAGCGAAGGCCACGTTACAGAGTGTTGAAGAGCGAAGCTCATTGACTTTAGCAATCCAATATTTTACTACAGAAAAAATAAAACCATGTGTTTTGCAGGTGAGCTCGTGAGGACAAGCAAATGAGGCTTGCGGAGCCAGTACACCTTGCGGAGCCGGGACAAGCCAGCGAAGCTTGCGGAGTCAGGCCACAAGCATGGACAGCAAGATCCCACGAAGAGTGTACAGCAACATCAAAATTTCAACACAGGAACCAATATACAATACAATTTATTCCCTGCCCTCGAAGCTTGTAACCTGGCCTACAACCCTTCGCTGTTCAGTCGCATGCACGCACAACGCTTACATGGCACAAAAACTTACCTCGCTTGTTAATTAATAACGGAATTTCACTCAAACACCGGTTTGTCAGCTACCAGCATTATTGTACCACACCTCCGCGCGAGAGGCAAGCCTTGGCTGTTCATTTAAAAGTTGACAGTACCAACTCGCCCAATGTTGTTACATATTATTATAAAATATCTACTCCTTACTACTGACCTTCGCAAGTAAACATCTCACATAACCAATATTCTATCCATGCACGGTTAACCTCTGTATGAGAAAATGCACCCACGATGCAAAACGGTGGTCCAACTTTGAAAATGAGAGTAAGCAAGCCTTCGTTCACCATTTTCTGAGAAAAAAAAGAGCATTCGCACGAGTCTCACCGAACCTCCGCACAAGGCATACGCATGACCCTCAACCACCTCCGCATCGCACCTTGGCAGCTCGTGCGCGCGGCAACATCGGCCACCGGCTGCTAGCCACCACCTCTGCATCCGACGTTCATCTACAAGCGACTCACAACGCTGGTACCTATTTAAAATCATTTTATTTCCAGCTAACCTTCACAAATTAATATTTTATATAATCCATAGCTAACCTCCGTCTGACCAGCAAGGATCAGAAGCTAGTCGTCATCCATCCAAATCAGGCTAATTGAAGTTGCTGCTCACCCTCGATGGACCTCCGGAGAAGCAAACATCTGACGCAACACACGTTCGGCGGGGACGATCTCAAGCTGCAAACATCAACTGCTGCTTAGCGTTCCTCACCTTTTCTGGAACTCCCGAGCGGCAAGATACGTTTACCGTATTAGTTTATCCGGCACCGTTTGATGAGTGCGGAGCTTTACCGTACCAGTCACTATCACATGCATGCCCGACCTTCGCCATGTCGCACAGCATGCATGCATAGACATAATTTTACGCAGTGCAATAACCTTCGTCCGACGACTTCAAGTCCTGCAAGTTATCATTGCTAATCAGCATGCAATTTCTTGTTTCAAATAATTGTGCAACCACATGATCGATGCTAACGTCACATAAAATCATATTTTACCTTCTGCTAACCTCCGCATGAGTTTCGCACGAGAATGTTTTCCTAACGATAATATTCTGAATTAGGCTCTCTTCAACTATTTTACCCCAGCGCTCGGTGACGCTTTATAAGAGCTTCGTTCATTACTATTTACAGAGAATCTATTGTGTGATGTGAAAGTTATCGAAATCCTTAATTTATCCCTGGAAACGTTGTTATCCCGTCTATGCTACTGCTTTAAAATTTTACACCCTTCTGTGCTACTATCATGACTGCCGTTTCATATCCGGTTACAAAAGATGTCAATATTTTTGAAATATGACCAGTCTTACCCTAGGTGAGAAAATAAAACAGAGCCATCAGCCCGACCCATGCTCTGCGTGAGACTGGCCCACCTAGAGCTCTCCACCCGCATCAACTACTGCCACCGTCTCCACGCTCACTGCCTCCCTCGCATCCCCACACGCCCACCGGCACAGGCACCAGCGCGCTTGTGCCCTACTCACAGAGGCCCACCTCACTTTTAACCCTCTGAGCACCTCCTCCCGCACTGACCATGCTGAGCCGAGCGCTGAGGAGTCAGGTGCCAGTGCTGCCTCCGACGCCGATGAGCACGAGATGCAGGATCTGGAGGACCTCCTCTCCAAGCTCTACCCCATGGCTGAGGAGTTCGCCCTGCCCTCCCTCGCCTCCCCCATCAGGGCCGGGTTCACCGCGCCCACGCCGCTCTCTCTGGATGCGTATGGGTACTACCCCGCCAATGTCGGGTTCGCAGTCCCCTCACCAATGGGCCACAGCGGCATCGTCGGGTTCCAGTCCTGCAGAAGAAGGGGGAGGGGCCACAGCAGCATTGTTTCGGTTCGGAGGCCGTGGCTACCCGGGAGGCACCAGAACAACAGCCGAACCACCAGTGGCGGGGTGAAGGGCATAGCGGGGATAGGAGGAGACACATGCGCCAGTGGCGCGCTGCTGCTACTGTCTCTGCCCCGGCTGTGTCTTCTCCATGGCAGGTGTGCTGGCGTGGGTCAGCCCCGGCACCCTCTCTGCCAGGAACTCGGTGCTCACGGTGAAGGGGTCACATTTGACCTCGTGCACGTCAACGCGCTTCGCCTTAAGCATGCCGATGCTGGCTACCAAATTCTGTGCCGTCTCAGCGTCCTTGGGCATCTAGACAAACAACACCTCGATTCCACTGTGTCGCTCCATGCGCGCGTCAAGCTGGATGCTGGCATCCAAGGCGGCCAGATGCGTCACGGCGGGCAGAGGGGCGTGCAGGAGGAGCAGCGTGCAGGTGGCGGTGATTATCACCACAGGCCGGCGGGTTCCCGCCGAGGATGGCATCCATCCGCGCATGTGATTAGTGAGAAATGCGGATTGGATTAAAGAGGACCCGACATAGATTCGGGCAGAGATCGCATCGAACGAGTTAGACTTGTCCCAAAACCAAGGGAAACCTAGTCATTTTGTCCTCTACTTAACAGACGTTAGGACGAACAGTCACGGTAGTGGTACGGAAGGGTGTAAAATTTCAAAGTAGTGGCACAGACAGGATGACAATTTTTCCAGAGACAAATCGAGGATTTTAATAACTTTTAAGGACTTACAAGGGATTCTCTCATTCTTTACACAGTAAAATTTATTCTATCTAATAACATGCAGGGGCTTCATCAATGTAAGTACATTTTCTTCCACTTAAGTTAGCTGGTCTACTCAAGGACGGTTCTCCAAATGCAGACATAATAGCTTTTGTTATCCATCCACAAGCATCCGCTGATCAATGCACTTGCGCATGGCTCGACTTTTGCGGAGACGATTCCCGCCGGCCAGAAGAACAACACAAAGCTTCGCTATTATTATTAGCTGACGAGGAGGTCAAGTTCTTCTCTCCAAAAACTATTCGCAGCTGCTGTTTACCCTTCGCTGGACCTCCGAGCGGCAAGAATCAACGGCACATCACTGCTAACCTTCGCCGGGTCATGACCTGCAAGCATCGACAGCTAGTTACGGCTCCCCCGCGCTGGACCTCCGGAGCGGCGCTGCGGCTAACCTTCGCCAGACCACGAGCTACAGGCATCAACACCTAGTTGATGCTCATCCTTCGTGGAACCTCAGGGCGGAGCTGCAGGAAAATAAACAAAGCTAGCCCCCGCAGAGGTGACGATGGCTATGCTCACGTGTGCAGCGTAACTCCGTTGCTAGCCGCAGCGAACCTCCGCTGCTTGCCATGGTGCCTAGCTCAACTGCTCGCGTGCGGAGCACCTCCGCCTTTCGGCGCGGCCCACCTTCGTTGTTCGACGCGCCCTCACGCGCAGCGCATGACAAACATCAGCAAAAGCCACATCTCTGTTCGAGGGAAGAATCCGCTTAACTCTTCCACTTCAGATAGTTCGGTTCAACCTTTGTAAAATAATAATAATAACAATAAAAAAATCTTTGCTAACCACTATTCTTTCATAGCTCACAGCAAAGAAGCAAAATCCATATTCTCAGCTGCCCACACCAGGGCATGTACTCTCCACCAGCACCGAAGCTGCCACACAAAGAGCGAAGGTTATCAAAAGCAAAAAATAAAGGATAATCGAAGCTGTCGCTCTCACCGTCGCTGAATCTCCAGAGCTGCGTGCTGCCGGCACCCCCGCGCCGCCACCATAATCAACTGTTCGTCAGGTTTTTCAACTGTTCACAGCAAACCAATAAGCACTAATCAACTTTGAAACTGTGCTCAACAGGTCGTTCTCTACATGTCTCCATGTGCGAAGCTCAATACATGCAAGAACAAGGCTTCGACATTTAGTGACTTCCGCTGCGCACCAGGTATAGCACAGTTTCTTAGATATATATGCTGGGAGCTGGTAAAACTACACCATGCACGCACAGAATTAATTTACGTGGCACCGCGTAAGCACGGAGCTGCATGCACGATCTTTCGACCAAGAATGCTACATATCATGACATTTGAAAAATGCAAGCGACTCAAAATACCTCCGATAATAAAAGAGCCTTTAAAAAATAGAAGCGGCTCAAAAGACCTCCAAAAAAGAAGAGGCGCCCCTAAAAATGTAAGAGCCTCAAAAAGACCTCTGGTGAAAAAAGATATACCCCTAAAAAGGCAATGGGTTCAAAAGACCTCCGATGAAAATGAGGCACCCCTAAAAAACGCAAGGGGCTTAAAAGACATCCGATGAAAAAAGAGACACCCCCTAAAAACACAAGTGACTCAAAATGTTAGGTAAACTGATGTGTTGGTGCTTAGGGATCGGCTAGGGCGACATCTAGTCGGTCTAAACGTGAGAAGAGACACAACACTTAGAGCCTAAGGGTTAGCGCGTCTCATCAGAGGGCTTGTCCGATGAACTCGACATCGTTAGAGCCGGCGTAGAGGTACTTGTCAGTGAAGTGGAAGTAGATCCGTGTGGCGTTGGCTCGGGGAGGACGAACAACACCGGATCCAGTGAGAGCCGGAGACCCGGAGTAGTGTGGAGGATTCCCGCCGCCGCTGCGCCTTAGTGATCGGTCCAGAGGGTGATGTGGGAGAGAG
>VSTD030000098.1:0-19762 GCA_008808055.3 Sporobolus alterniflorus | reverse complement strand
GAGAGATCATCTATCCACTGAGAAGATGAGTCAGAACTATCCACCAGAGCATTAGCCTCACTTACTAAAATTTTTGGTGATGTCGGGACACCGTGGTCTTCATCCTGGGTGCAGTATGTGAACTGGTTGGCCGTGAAGGGAGAGAGAGGTCGCTCATGACCTCCTCCTTGTGCGGCAAGTGAGGTGGTACCACCGCCAATGTCATCTCCATCGTTACCATCATCAGTAGAAGTTCTTGATCTACTATCATTAGATTCTTGGTAGGTTGGGACATTTTCATCTTCTGTAGTTGCATCAGATCTGACTGACCTTCCCTTCAGTCTTGTGCTTTGCCTTTTTGACCTCATAGCATATGTTTTTCTTTTTCACTTATGACTGTTACCAATGTTTTTTCATGCCCATTGTGAAATAGATTATGATCCAGTATGACATTGAAGATCTTGAGGATCAGCTATAGCAGTCACCATCGAACTATGAATGGGAGCATCAATTTCTGGGGATTCCTCATCTAGTTCAGGTTGGACCGTGGACCTAGCACGCTCCATCCACTCGTGAATAGGGTTGCTTGCATCAACCAAAGTGAGCTCCATCAATACATTGAATGGATCATCATCATCATGGTATGAAGAGCCTCCATCTATGCTATTCTGAATTCTGAGATTGTAGTTGACATATACCAGCTTATGGAGCTTCCATGCTAAATGCTCTTTCAACCTTGTAGCTCCACCACCACGAATTTTTTTCACACAATACTTGCACTTGAACCCGGGAAATAAATTCTCTCCATGCTCCCACACTACATCCCTCTCCCCCATCGAGTCTTGCAACCATGGATGAAACTAAGCAAAAGTACCGTAAAACTCCTGTCAGGCCAGACATATCTGGCCCCCTAGCCGGAGTTCAGAGAGGTTGATCGGACATGTCCGACCCCCTAGCCGAATTCCAGAGAGGTTGATCGGACATGTCCAACCCCCTAGTTAGATTCCAGAGAGGTTGGCCGGACATGTCCGACCCCCGACCCGGACATGTCCGGGTTTCTAAAGGAATCGGCTTACCGATTTACCGATTGATTTATCGGCTAGGACGGCCGATTTTCAGCCGATTTCGGTCGGTTTCCACCCGCCTCCGTCGATTTCTTGGCCGGCCAACCCACCGCCGAGCGCCCCGCCCGATTCCCGGCCGAATCTGGCCGCTTTTCACCCGCCGCAGCGGTTTTCTTTAGCCGCCTACCCGCTCTCGTGCCCCACCCGATCTATTGGCTCACTCGCCGATTACCGCCCAATTCTGACCGGTTTTTGCCCCGCCACCATCAATTTCGGCCCTCTTGGACCGGCTTCGGCTCCTCTCTCGACCGGAGCAAGTGGGGAACGAAGAATCCACTCTGTTGCCGAGTTGGGGAGATCGAATACCATATACATGAGTAGTGGGCCAAGTGGACCCATTTTTATGTTTTTGATTCAATTTGAATTTTATCCAACAAAAGGTTGAGGTTTGAAAAAATTTCTCCACCAATGTTCTTAGAATTTCATTTGATTTTTTTACATAATTTTTCTAGATTTTTTATTTTTTTGAAATTTCTGAATTTCAATTCAAAAAATTGGCTATTTTTAAAATCGGACCTGGCCGATCCCGCTGAATTTTGGTGATTTTCAGAAAAATTGGCTGGTTTTTTAAACCCTGACTTGGTTGACGTTACTTCTTGCGTGTGTATCCTACTGCTTGGTTTTTTCTCTGTGCCTGAGTGTGCAGTCCTAGCACCCAAGCTTACTCCTGCACGGATCTCTCATCGTGCTAGTTCTTTGTCGTTGCTGGTGCTTCCTTCCATCGCGCGTATTCTTCATTCGGTTGGTGCCTCATTCCTGCTCAGGGATTTTTGTTTTTCTGATTGTGTGAGGAAGTCGGTATCATTTTCGAGTTGCCAGTTCAAAAGAGATTTGAGTTTTTCTAGTGCCCGTTGTGCTCTTGTGATGATTTTTTAGTCTCGCACTCAAGATGTTTGACGAAATGTGTCAAAGTCAGTGAGTCGGTTTTGGTTGTCCGATTTTGGTCAATAGTGGACATGCTCGTCAAAGGCAGTGAGTCGGTTTTGGTTGTCTGATTTTGGTCAATAGTGGAATTGTTCGTGTCTTGCTTGCACCTAGGTGTGCTTCTGCTGTGATTTTCGTTCCTATCACATTTTCGAGCGCTGATAGCTTTTCAATAGTTGTGTGCTCTTGACCGTGCTAGAAGAGAGGCGCGTTAGGTCAAATTTTAGCCATAGGCCAAGTTCCCTTAATGAATTTTAATTGTCTCTCATTTACCCCCCCCCCCTCTGGTCACCTTCTCTGGTCCTTCACTTTGACCATAGCATTAGGATTTTTCATAAGTTTACTAGGAAGAGAGTCATCATCACTAGAAGCATAGTTATCACTAGAAAAAGTATCTTTATCACTAGTGACATATTTGGGAGAGGATGAAGCTTTTGATTACCTTCCTTTTTCTTTCCTTTATCATAAGGCATGTATGCTTGGGGAGGTTTGGAAAGAGTGACTTGCTTGATGAAGCTTTACCCTTGATAGCGATGGTTGTCACGTCATCACTTTTCGACTCGAAACTCTCATCACTCGAGTTCCACTCTTAACCAATATGAGCTTGACCATAGGACTTCTTCTTTGTAAATTTCTTATCTTTCTTGTAGGCTTTGTCAAGCTTATTTTTTCTTCTCATTATCTTTCTCCCTCTTCTCATATGGGTATTAGGTAATGAAATACTCATTCTTATCACAATTATAGCACACTCTCTTTGACCTTGGTTTTTCTCTTCTATCTCCCTTCTAAGGTCTTCTCTTCTTTATGAACTTCTTGAACCTTTTGATGAATAAGGTCACTTCATCTTCATCATATTCTCTTTCTTCCTCTTCTTCTTCTTCCTCACTTGGGCTCTCAATCAAAATATTCTTCTTCTTGCTCTTGTTTGTTTTAAGAGCAATATCATGTTTCTTCGAGGTTGAGATGCCCTTGTAGAGATTTTTAATGTTGTTGGCCTCTTGAATATCCATTTCATAATCCATGATCCTTTCAAGTACATCAACGAATGACATCTTCTTGTATGTGGGGTCTTGGTGAATCAAGGCCACAATATTGTAATTCATTAGAGTGTAGGTCATCATCAATCTTTCCGTCAACATGTGATCGGTCCACTTCTTGGACCCTAAAGCTCTTGCCTTGTTGACTAGCTTCTTTAGCCGATTAAATATCTCATGAGGGTTCATCATCGTACATGATGAAACGGTTGAGTTGGCCTTCAAGCATTTCCACCTTGGCCTTCCTCACGGGTCATGATCCCTCATGAGCCATCCGAAGAGTGTTTCACACATCTTTGGCCACATCCAAGCCATCAACTCGGTTGAACTCTTTTTTATCGATTGATGAGGTGAGGATGGAGATAGATTGAGCGTTGTGATGAATATTTTGAAGTTGATCTGCTATTGGTTGCTCATCTTCATCCAAAAACTCTACACAATCACAGACAACTTGTCATACCTCGGATGAGATGGAATATAAATAATTTTTCATGCAATGCTTCCATTGATTATAACAAGTTCCATAAAAGTAGGGAGCTTTGCCAATAGGAACGGAAGTGTAAGCGGTAGTGATAGGCATATTATCATAATTGAAAGACATTGAGTTATAAGAAGGATTATCATGATTATTTCTTCCTTTCTTCTCTTTCTTGGAGACATCCTCTTCATATGAGGAGTCTTCTTCTTCTTTTGAGGAAGAGCATTCGTTTGTCTTCTTGGCTTTAGTCTTTCTTCTTAGCTTGTTGTCTTCATCCGTGACCTTCTCTAGCCTCTTCATTAGTTCTTCCAACTTTGCATCTATTAAGGCTCCCGTCTTGGAGCCCTCTTCATTGTTGTTGGTGTTGGATTCATCATCGAACACTGGAAGTTCCTCATTTTCATTCTCGATCCTCAACATTGTCTCTCCAAATAGTTAAGCTCTTTTCCGGATAGTATGACTCTGATACCAATTATAAGTTGCCTAAATGATGGTGAATAGTCAATCAAACCTGAAACTCACTTAGTTTAAACAGTTAAAAACAGCAGGGTCAAATATGTCTGACTTGGGGGGCAGATATGTCCAGTCACCAAAAACTTCGAGCAGCAGAAAAGTAGATCGGGAGTCAAGAAGATACGTCTAGGTCCCGACAAGCTTACTATTAGCAAGCTAGTCAATATAGAGCTTAGAGAAATAATGGGAACAACTAGAAGCAACCTAAACTCTAGGAATCAAACCTAGGGTTAGGTCAAACACTAAGCAAGAACAAACTTGAATAAGAACATGAAGTAAATTAAAATGAGATGCACAAAGACACAAGATTTCTTTCCACAGTTCAGCCACCCATAAAGTATGTCTATATCTTCGTTGTGGAGCTCACAAAGAGTCAGGCCTCTTTCAATACTAATCCACTCCGAACGATCACTAAGATCTAGTTCGGTTTTCACTATCAAATCTCCATAAAGGAGTGGGCAATAAAAAATTTCTGAAGTCCACCACAACCTTGGTGACTCTCGGATAACCTAGTCTATCTAGGAGAACGAATCTCCAAGAGTAACAAACACACGGAAATCATTGGTGAAGTTCTTGAGTCGAGAATCGAGTGCGTCACTCAAGAATGAGGCTCAAATCTCTCCTAGGAAGCTTGGATTTTAATGAAGCATGGAGGAGACATGGTGAGAGCTCAAGAGAGTGTATGAAAATGTTTGCATGTTGAAATGAGTGGCCAACCAGGATAGAGAGGCATGGGGGGCCTTTATAGCCCTCAAGAGAATCTAGCCATTGGGGTGTCAGAGACCCGGACATGTCCGGGTCGGGGGCCGGACATGTCCGGCACTCGTCTCTAGAACCCGGCCTAGGGATCGGTTCGGTCCAAGAGACTTAACTCGGGATAAGGCTAAGAGACCGGACATGTCCGAGCTGAGGGTCGTACATGTTCGGGATAACTTTCTGGAACTTGGATAAGGCTGGCTGGGACTTAGCCGCTGAGGAGCTGGGATTAGGCCACACATGTCCGGTCCATGAGTCAGACATGTCTGGCTAGGGTTACTGGAACCCAGATAAGGAGTCGGATAAGTCTAGCTAAGTTGGGCTAACCCAAGGATAAGGAGGAACCTAGACATGTCCAGGCAGGGGGGGCGGACATGTCGAGCTAGGCTTTCTGGAATCTTGTCAGAAACCTGGATAAGTCTGGGTTTTCTAGGAATTTTGGTTTGTTGATAGATTTTGATGATTTGCACTTCATCGATTCACCCAATGCATCCCCCTTGATATTACAGAGCTCCTAAGACTCAAATAAAATATAAAATTCTCAATTCTAAGGAATCTTTGTGACTTTTTCCTTTCTCTTCATCATGTCGAAGGATTCTTGATGAAGTAAGAATACATAAGTACACACATAAAAATCATAAATTAAGTTATCTAAATATAAAAAGTATTACAATTTTGGTTCAAGTTTCAATACAACAGAGTTTTGTAGCGGAAAAATTTACACGTAGATGTAGAAGCGAAACACTCAATGGTACAAGGGCAACACCTTGCCCTAAGATGCCGTCCTCAGAAGCAGTCAATGCCTACGGGGTCTCCAACACGGGTCCGACCGTCGAGTCTGAACCACTCACTATTAATCGCCCTCGGTATCACCGGAAGGGAGAGAAGAACTACCTGCACAAGTTAGATCAATAAGGCAAAGCCTGAACAACTAAAGTTTAACAAGACTGATCCATCAATGTGACCATAAATAGTTGACTCCTAGACATACAAGGCACTAGAGTTTGACGGGTTAAGTACACAACGACTAGCAGTTGATCCTTAATTTTCATTAATTAAGTCATTTTAATTAAGCCAGGTATTAAGTTTGCACCTATAAACTATAACATGCATAAACAAATAGAATGTTGACAGAAGTCAATGTCAAAGGGAAAGTAATACAATAATTATCATAATAATATAAGCATAACCATCCTCATCCTCTAATTCATGCCATCAGTATAACAAGACATACTACGAGATGACAGCAACGGACAAGCGGTCACTCATATTTGAGAGTGTCACAATGACTCGAATCGATATACACCATGTAGGGGAAAAACCTGACTAACACGTCATACACGTGACCCCTGGGGTCTTATGTACGATAACCATTCGCAAGTCCCTACTAAGTCAAAATCGGGTCTTAGCTCCCGGGATGAAGTCTTGGCTCCCAGCGATGTTTGGCCCAGCCGTCATCCTGAACTGGCTCATTCATTCTCCCTCCAATAAACCACCTTGAAGCAAGGATGGACGGTTCAACAAAGTAGTTACAAAAGCTACAAGGTTTACCGTGCCCCATAAAAACCTGACATGCGGTCAGTACAAATCAAAGCTTGCCATCGGGGCCAAAATGACCGGTCATTAATCGACACAGGCGGGGGCTACCATACAGAAACCTCAAAATAGCCACATCACTCTCCCTGCTCTTCCCTTCTGTGTGTTTCACTCACCCCCTACTTGCCTCGTCCGATCTCAACAATAGTAAAATCATAGCCCTAACTCACCATATTAATAAATCCATCTAGTCCATAAAAAGATGGGTCCTACATACAAGTGGAACCTACCACTCGACTTCTACCGATGGCTAACAACTACGTATAGTACATCTAGTCATAAAAAGTAATACAACTACACAAGGATAGTAACAGAAGGGTGCTACCATGTAACATATCACCATCATCCAACAAGACCCTACACGTAATGCACAATACATCACATGCATAGAAAAGTAAAACAAGTCATGTTAATCCTTCTATAGGAGCTACATGCACCGGGGCTTGCCTTGCTCAGGTTTAAGCTCCTCAAAACATGTGGCTTGTGGACCGCCGGGAACCTCTTGTTCCACCTTCTCCTCCTTCGGAACGATTCTGCCGCCGACGGGTCCTACATGCGATGATATTTTATTTAATTAACGGTTTTGATTCAAGCGGTGGAATAAATTTGTTCAATTCAAGTCCTAATGTTGAGTTTTATATTTTTCTTGGATAGATCTTGAAATTAGAAGAATAAGGAAATTGGTTTCATAATTTTTGGACAAGAAATGAATTTGCTATGAATTTTTTAAGTCTAGAATAGATTTGAAATACCCGAGAAAAGGAAAAAAATTGAAAATCGAAATCCCGGCGTTAGGGCGATTCCTTGCCGTGCGGCACAGCTCGGCCCAAATCGTGGCCTAGCTAGAACAATGTGTGTGGCCCGACTCGTTATGGCCTGGACGCGGCTAGGTCGGCCCACTGGCGCACGGCGCATCGTGCCAGAGCACCCATGGGGTGCGCACGACGTCAACGGGGCACGCGCAGAGCGCGGCCACTGAGGGATTGATGACGATGGAAGGGCAAGCACGTCTTTGCTGGGAGGGCCACGGGAACTCTGCGCACCCGCCGGGCAATGTCCGGTGAACAAACTCACACTGGAGAAGCACGACAACGCGGAGAGTGGAGTTCACCGCTGCGCAATAGCGGTCCGGCAAGAAGAGGCTATGCGGGGATTCAGCAATGGCTCTAAGGCAGACCTGCACCACCGGGGAGGGTCAGGACCATGCCAAGACAAGAGATTGTAGGCGGAGGGATGTCGGCGGCATCGCTCACCGAAGAGGGAAAATCGGCGGCAGCGCGAGGAATGTGCGGCAGTGCTCCAGTGGATGAGAGGCACCGACGATGGCTCCAGGAGCTTCCCCGACATGTGGGGCGCCTCCTAGACCTAAATACAAGGAGGGAAACCGGACGGTGTAAGCCAGTGACAACGACCGTGAACGAGGAAGGAACAGAGGGGGCGGTGACTTACCGCGGCAGGGGATTTGGCCAGTGGGGGTGGATGAGTAGTAGGGGCTCGGAGAAGATGCACTAGGGATTCCTTTATAGCCGCGCGACTCGATAGTAGCAAGGCGAGCAGGCGGGCAGCACCGCGACGGCGGACAGAAAGGGGGAAAACATGGGATGTGGGTGGCGCTGCTTACCGACGTGGATGAAAAGCACGAGGGAAAGCCCTTTATATAGGCGCGGCCATGGAGCGGGGATGGGACAGGTAATGTTGGCACTTAGCGCTTAGCAACGCCTGGTGGAGCAGAGCGTGCACGCGCAGTGGCAGGGCACAACGAAGGCGCAGTGGCAACGACTCGACGTGAAGGTCCCGCGGGGCAGGAGCTTGTTCGTACGCCGTTTGTTCGTACCACGCTAGAAAGCAGCGGGGCACAAAGGCAGCCACACATGACGGGCCCGCCAAGTAGCATCTGCACACAGACCTACGGTGAGTGATGGAGAGGCTAGGCAAGGCACGCGGCAGGCGACAGCTAACAACGTGTTGCAGGCTTCTCACCGGCAAGCAGCTTGGCCTGAGCCTTGCGGTGACAGGCGGCGCACCGGCGGGCGCTAGTGCGCGGCGCGGCGGTCGAGTGGAAGCGGATCAGGGGAAGCAGGATGGCATGCTCCAACGGTGGGGGCTCGTGCAGCATGACGAGGGCAGGCTGCTAGACACGCTCGGCTGGAGCTTCTTGTCACGGGGCGCAACCAGAATCGTACCGATGGACGGCGTCAAGCCAGAGCAGGGGACGGCATGGGAGCCCAATCTGGGGAAAGATTTCCCGGGTCATGGTTCAGGTCGGGTTACCGGGTCGGGTGCGGGTCCGGCCCGTTAAGGCAGAAAAGGTTTTCGGGAAATTGAGTAAAGATTTTCCATTCAGCACAGAATAGAAAATAAATCCAAAGAAATAGATAGATGCCTCAAAAAATATGAAATTTTTACAAGAGGTAGATTAGAAAATTTGGATCAACTTTCATGTTGATAACTTAGCTTGGATCGCAACATAATTTGAATTAAAATTCAAATACAGATAGGAGTTGTAATTTGAATTGAATTCAAATATAAACTTTGAGAATTTAAATTGATTCCAAGTTTACGACGATGATTAGAGTACAATTGAAGGATTAAAATCCAGGGATGTTACATCCCTTGCCCTTAAAGAAATATCATCCCAAGATTTAAGGATGAGGAGAAACCAAGGGTGAGAATCGGTACAGGGGAGAAGAAGATCAAGATAGCTGGAGCGAGGAGTCTCTTGGCATACGGGTAGCTTATTCTTCAGAAGACAAGTTACGGGAGTATATTATGATGCCCCGCTCGCAAGGTCGAGAGGGGAACATCTTCCGAGGGTGGAAGCTTCGGAGCAGAGATGAGCTTTAGTGCACGGTTAGCAACGCCATGTGCACAATTGGCCCGAAGAAAGGCAGGTGGGTGCAGGAGAATCAGTGCCAACAGCTCATATGTGCCGGAACACTACAGAACATGGTAGTGTTGGTTGTGCCGCGGGAATAGCAATGTCTCCAGGTTCGGATGTGACTAACTGCACCAATGAGAATCCAAGCATAACATCATTATTTCCTATTGCGTACCTCAAATAATACGCCATCCATTCCGAAAGAATATCATAATTCGGTTCTCTTGCCATTCCGGAAGGAAGTGACAATTTCTGTCTTGCAAGTCCTGGCTTGAGAAGCGACTGGGTGAACCGACACAATTTAAGGCAGGATTGCAATCTAGACAGCTTGTTAACCTGTCAAAAGTGAGCATGCGGTCGAGTTTCCCGCCCAAGGAGTAAGGCACAACTCGCAAGGAGGTCATGAGGAAGCATGCTCATGACGATGTCTCTTCAGGCTGAGAGTAGTCACTCAAGGCGGAGAGGAACTGGGTCCAACGATATGCAAGAACGAACTTACCAACGGAGCGGTTGACTTAGCAAAGCCATCGAGAGGGTGATATAAAGGAGTGCAAGGCGATGGACCAAAGAGCACAGCGATAAGACAGATCGCATGGATGGAGTTTGGTATAGGCTTGACGGGAGATTAAACAATTAAGGACTGCAAGGTTATTGACGAGGGCAACTTGGTAGGTTTAACAATAATGAACACGCAGTTGCATGATGATGCAGGTCTGCAGGGTAGGGTTGGTGATTCTTGATCAGAGAGAGGCGAATCAAAGATCCTTTGCCCAAACAAGGGATGGCAATTTCGATCGCATGATAGGTTTGAGGTAGATGAGAGCGATCCACATAGAAGGCATGTGATCACTGAAGGAGAAACAATATGCGCACTCGTGCGAAGGATCGATGTTATCTAATGGAAGAAATTTTGGGGCGAGCTGACAAGATCTCGGAGCTGACCTTTCAATCATGATGATAAAACAGTATAGTTTGGATGTTTATCCTTTCCAAAAAAAATGATAGGACATTTATGGATTGTTTCCACCTTGATCCTTTGGGCCAAGGCTGTTTATAGACGGTTTTGAGAAAATCAACAGTGAAACCGTAGCATAAAAATTCCCATAAAATACTGTTTATCTAAGTTAAAATACTGTTTATTTAAACCATATGAACAGTGTCCAGGTTTTTGACTGGTTTTCTCCAACCGGCAATGAACTGGGCTACTTTCAGCTACCAGCCCATGGACCGGGCCCACTAGAAGTGCAGTCATCTCATAGATACGTCCACGTACAGCCCATGCCACCTTCTGTCGTTAGGGTTTCGTGGCGGCGGTCCTCGTCACGCCACACCAACTCTTTTAAAACCTGGACGCCTCGCCGCTGTTCGAGGCGGCGCCGGCGGCTAGGGTTTCGAGGAGACGAGGCGAAGCTCCGACACCCCGTCCCGCTTCCACTGCGTTCGTGTCTAGGCATCCGCCATGAGCCGGTCGGGGCAGCCTCCGGATCTCAAGAAGTGAGTAGCCACCTCCCTCAGCCTCTGCTCCTTGTCGGATCTCTGCTTGCTCTGCTCGCCTTGCTGATTTTGGTTCTCATTTTTGCAGGTACATGGACAAGAAGCTTCAGAGTAAGTGGGAATATCTGAGTAAACTCGTACCAGCTCTGTAGTTTACCTCTAGTTACGTCACGTTTCTTGCGCGCATCTGGCCTCGACTCTTTCCGAGGAATGCTTAGAGTCGTGTTTGCTTTGCCATGAACGGTTGAGTGTTGATAGGACTGATTATGGACGCACCCTAAGTAGACGCACGATTCGATTATGTCAACGTTTGTTACCATCTTTGGTCATTGCCACAAATGAAGTAGGTTTCTGTTTGCGTTCTGTAGTATTGCATTTGCATAGTTTTTTTATTTAAACCCATTTTTTCATATTTTAGGTCCACAGGGTTCCTGAATACAACTTTGTAATTGTGGCCCCATCTCTCTGGGTTTTGCTTCTTGAGTCAACAATGCCTTAAATGATGAATACCAAAATCAAAGCTATGGATTGTCTCCAGATGAAGCTTTATGTCATAGTTACTCTGGTGGGCATTTGCTGGCCCTTTCATTTCTTCTGTAGAATGCGTGCACACTGTTGAAGTTTCTGACATTTGCTATGGTAGTCACCAATTTTTGTGTGTTGTGTTCAGCTACTGTCTAGTTTTTGTATCATAGTGACGACCAAGCAGTGAGTTTACTCTTTCCACATAAGCTTCCATAGTCTTCTTAATTACCGAGTCTTTCTTTTGTAAAGAAATCTGTGTTGGTTGGCTGCTCTACATGATGATGATATACCAAAAGCTATGGATTGATTTCCAAATGAGGCTTTTTTTGTCATAGTTACTCTGATAGGCTGCCATATCAACATTTTGAATTTGCTCTCTTGACAAAACAGCAGCAGATAGTATGGTTGTTTCTTCATAATTTGTAGCAGCAGACTTGACCATTGGAAAATAGTGTAAAGTCACTTCTATTATATCAAAATATTTGAAAGATACATAGATGTTAACTGATTGAAAACATTGAAGTAGTTAGTTTTTGTTCTTAATCTCAGGTAGTAACAGCTGAAACTAGGATTAAATATATAGTCTATAAATCTTCCTTTGTGTAAAGGTTCCTCTAGTTTCTTAGTTTGGAGCTTATGTTATCTGCTTCGTTACTGATATAAATGCAATAAAAGCCTAATCTACATAGCTGACTTTGTCATTTTATCGATATATGATTATCTAATTTGTGTATTATAGTATATTGTGATTGATGAGGCTTTATTTATGGCTTGTCACTCTTTGATCTTTTCTTCAGTCAAGCTGAATGCAAACCGTGTTGTTATTGGCACACTCCGTGGGTTCGATCAGTTCATGAATTTGGTGGTAGACAATACTGTCGAGGTCAACGGAGATGACAAGACTGATATTGGAATGGTGGTAAGTTGTCAATGTAGTCTGACAGATAGAATAGACTTTTGAGTTGTTTTAGGTTGTGGTAGGTCAATAATATGCATTGTAAGCTGACATCCTGAAATTGTCCTCCCTGCAGGTTATCAGGGGAAACAGTGTTGTCATGATTGAGGCGCTGGAGCCTGTGGCCAAGTCACAGTGAATTTGTAAGGCACTGTTTTGCTTCAGTAGATCTAGCCTCAGGCTTTGTGAAATCAGATGTATATGATCACTAAAGTTTAGTGACTAAAATTTAGTCACTTTTAGTCACTAAAATACCAAACAGGATGACTAAAAGTGTAACTAAAATGTCAACTAAATTTTAGTCCATTAGCCACCAAGCGGGTGACTAAAAGTGACTAAAAGGTAAAAAAGATATTTATGTCCTTAAAAAGTTGTTTATCTATTTCACATTTATCAAGGGTATCAAAGTTTTTGTATAATAATTTTACTTACTTTTAGTCACTGAAACTAAACAAGGTGACTAACACTAAAATTTAGTCAGGTGATTAAAGAAACCAAACAGGGCCTAACTTCTGATATTGTTGATTAATGTATGTCTAGATGTGTCTTTTTGTTCTGTGCTCATCTGGGGTCACCTATTAACCTCTACTAAGCACATATGCTTGGTCTTTGCATATTACTGCTACCATGTCACCTTCACAGCAGGTCTGGCTCCATGTGCTGGCTCCTGGTTCAAAGGTGACTACATTAATAGCATGTCTTCCAGCATTTCCACAGCTTGCTGTGAGCAATGAGTCAATTTTTTGTTGCTTCATTGCCCTTTTGCTTGGCGACATGTCACATCCAACCGGTCATTTGCTATCTTAGTACTCTTAAGAGTGGGCGGGTGGCATTGGTCAGCTGAGCGGGTGGGCGCAGCTGGCAAGGGATGGATAGAGGGGGATCTCGCTGGAGACTGTTGGCTGTTGCCATGGCCATGGTTCCATTGCGGTGGCAATGGCAGATGTGCCCGTGCAGTACTGCCCCCATGGAACCGTTGCCATCTCCGTGCTGCCACCGTTCGGGACATCATCGCCTTTGTGATGGCCAAGTCCTCCCGGCTCTGGGCATGTACCATGAATTGGCCTCCGGCACCCCTGAAGCAAATGGTGGCGGGGACTCAACTGTCGTTGGTCCGGCACCGTGAGTCTGCAGCCTATGATGGCATTGAGAAGGAAATGACCTACTGCACGACGATGCAGCCAAATTAGTGCGGCTATTTTTCAATGTGGAACCTCCAGATTGTTGCCCATTTGAAGGATTATCTCTTCGACCAAGCTGTCTTTAGTAGATGTGTTCGTTCCTGGTTTATCTGAAGCTCATTGCCTAGCACCAACTACTCCAACTTCACGCTTTATGGCTCCAAAATTTACAGCTGATTTAGAACTAGGAGAGGGGACATGGATTGGATCTGAAGAACAGCAAAGTTAGCTACAAAAACTACTCGCAAAATAGGGTGAAAACCGGCAAAATAGGTTGAAAACCGGCTGGATATCGGAAAACCGGGGTGCGGACTGGTTTACAGAAAACTGGCTGGAAATTTTTTTAAAAAAATTGTAATAAAAATATGTAAAAAACAGAGGTGAAAAGAAAATGTATGGTGAAAATATTTCACGAAAATATTGTGGTTTGATTGATTAAACTGTAAATGGTGAATCTGGCAAATTAAGAACGCATAGAACTTTGTTTTGTTGCTTTCCTTATATTTTAAATGGATTTTCTTCGAATTGTTCATTACTTTTATTATTTTTTGAATAGACTTTTCATGAATTATTAATTACTTTTCTTATTTCTTCTTTATTTTGTAAATGTAATGTCCAATAATTATTAATTAATTAATTAGCTTCTCAAGCTTCTTCTGGACTGACTCATGGCTTGATGGGCATAGCATCTGGTGTCAGAGCTCTTTGTGGTCGTCCTGCAGTCATCGCAAAGCTTGCTCGGCCGTGTTGCTCAACACTTGGATCTAGGACATCACTGGGGCGCTCACAATCCCGGTGTTGGTCGGGTCTCTGCAGTGGAGCTCCTCTCCGTCACACCAGACCAATTTGTTTGACGCTGGAGTGCCTCGGGCAGATACTCGGCTAGCCCCGCTTACAAATCTATGTTCATGGGGCAGTTGACAATCCTCCGGGCAAAGGAGTTGTGAAAACCAAGACCTCAAGAAAGTGTCGCTTTTTCATCTGGCTTGTGCTCCTGGGTAGGTGTTGGACGTCGGCGTGTCTTGAGCATGGACTCAACAACCAGGGGTCTTGCGCCCTATGTTCACAGGAGGAGGAGGTGCTTGATCACGGAATTGGATCCTCTGAAATTTGCTACTGTAGCATGAATTTGACCACTTCTTAGCTGTCTGATTGGGATCCGATGGCTCAGATCTGGTGGGTGGAATAGTATCGTAAATTTGCTATATTAATTTGTTGTAGCACATTTGCTACAGTGCTTTGTATTTCATCCAATTTTAGCCACACAATCAAGAACGAGCGACTTAGATGGATCGCTACAGTGATCCTCTCTGTATTTGCGTATTTGCCTCTGTAAATACAGAGGACCCGGATGCCTTGATGTGCCTATAGCCGTGAAGTTTGGTTCCTCTCCCTTTGCAGTTTTGGTTGGGAAATCCTAGTGCCTACGGCTGCATAAGCCCTGGCCTCCTGGTGGATTTGCAGTCGTAAGAGAGGAGCCAAGCAGCGCGAAAAGCCTTTGATTCGCTTGTAATTCTGGTAGCGTGGAGCTTATGTCTACAAAGAAATGATATTGTTCAACAATACCCACTCTACGGCAGCTAGTTTGGTCGAGTTGGTGGTCTGTAACTTGTAGCAATGGGTCCGGGCTGGCTTAGTGGATAGGTCGCATTTGTTAGGAGATTGTATCTAAGCCAGCCTGGGTCGCTTGTTGGTGGGTCCCAACCCTGGTGTAACCTCTATTCTCTTCTTTAATGCAATACGTGCAATGCATGTTTTTAAAAAATAATTATTAATTACTTTTCTTATTTCTTCTAAGTAAAAAAGTTTTTTTTGCATGCACATGTTTGTCACCCTATTTTACATGATTGTCTTCTAATTTTATTTCCTCCTTTCAATTAAATAATTATTTCCCCATTTTTACCTTTTCTTGGCTCAAAAACCGAAAACCAGATGATAAACCGGTGAAACTGGCCTGTAAATCTGGAAAACCGGCCGGCTAACCAGTGCAAACCAGTTTTTGGTTTGATATTTTTAAAATTTGAATTTGGTCAGTTTTTCCAGTTTTTAGCAAACCCCGTGTCGGTTTTTGAATGGGTTTTTCAAACCCTGCTTCCCTGACACCACAGTGGCCTCTGTTCTGGATGTCCTTTCCAAAAACTGCATGAGAACCAATCAATGTTGGTTGCATCCCTCCAGATTCTTCCAGCTTTCTGACACTAAAAGCTTCTTTATCATGTGCTTGAGCAGCAATTCGATACAATTGTCAAGTTGAGCTGCTCCACGTCCATTACCATTTCCAGTAATCAAGGAGTGCAGTGGAGGCAGCAGTTTTCAGTTGAGCTTCAGAAACAGCACAATGACATGAACAGATGTGATACCGGTGAAAAGGATGTTAAGTGCGTAGCTGAGTAACGATCAGAATAGCACCCAAAAATCATCTTTGAGTGTAAGAACAAAGATAGCAGGAGCAAAAACCGCATAAGGGACTGGCAGTTCCCTACACATACTAGGAGGACACCCACAAGAGAGATCTAAATGGGCCTACTTTGGGGGGGGGGGGGTGACCTGACGAGGACGTCCCTGTCGTCGTGGCCATGGCGACCCTAAAATTCAATGGGAGTTGTGAAATCCCATATATGTTCTACATATGCAAAAAAAGTAATAAGATAACTTTTTTCAATATAACTTGTCTCATATCAAAATTCATCCAGAATCAACGTAATCATCAAAACAATATGCTCACAGTAGCAACGGTCATTGCTGACATCATCATGCACATGGCTACTATAGTCACAGTAGTCATGACATGATGACATCAACAGTACCTGTGCCTACTGTGATATGGTCACATTCATATTAAAACAGATGCCAAGATCGCATCGAGGCTTCATTTTCAATGTTATACATATGCATAGAAAGATAATGAGATAATCTTTTCAATGTAAAGTCTTGTGTCAAAATTCATCTGAAATCAATGAAAATCATCAAAACAATATACTCACAGTAGCCACATGTATTGCTGATGTCATCATGCCCGTGACTGCTGTAGTCGATTGTTGTGCTTTCGTTGATTTAGTAACACCTTACTCTCCAAAGTTAAGACTGGCCTACTTAAAAACTGAAGCACACTGAGTTGTTTTGAACATAGATAGTAGGCCTCGTTCAGGTGGCGGTCGAGGGGGATTGGGGAGGTAGTGCGCGTGTTCAGCCAGTAGTCACGATGGTGGTTAGGGAAGCGGTGCGCACGTGCGAGCGGTGACCGAAGCTGATGATGGAGATGGACTACAGTGGTCGGAGCCAATGATGGAGGCGGTGTGCATGCATGTGTGGGCCTCACATCGGGCACTTGTGTGACAGCGGTGCTCCATCATCTGATCTGGTGAGTTGTATTTCTTTATTTTAAAAAAACTATTATAGTAACAGAACTTGCTGACGTCAATATGCCCGTTACTTTTGTGACACAACAGTAATGGGTCAGGCCCGCTCGTCGTTACTGTACAACCATAGTAGCGACGGGATATTAGTCATATGTCATTTGACCATTGCTATAGTGATATTAGTCATATGTCATTGACCATTGCTACAGTAAATTATTGTAGTGATGGAGTGAATCATGAGCCGGAAGCTATATCAAACTGCCCCTCAGATGGTTCATGACCTGATTCAAGTCTTCATGAAGTCCTTGCAAACTTTTAGTGTAACATTAACTATGAGCTCACGCTACATTAGTCAAGGCAAATTTGGAGTCTCAATATATTTTTTTGCATGTAATCATCTTCTCGTTGCAATGAAATTTCACAAATGACTGACACAAGACCAGAGTTTTGTATTAGTGCATATTCCATACCCCTCGTTACAATGTTTTTGGTTTTTGGGCCATCTAAGGCAAATTTTCATCTTGTAATTCTCTAGCAAAACCGTCTCTTCGAAACCCAAGATTTTGTTAAATCTACCTCAATAATTATAAATAATATTCTGTCAATCTAATTCAAAGTAATCATGCAACACTTTTACAGAGTATATTGGCACCTGAGAGTGCTTTTCTTGTTGGGCCCCTCCACTGCACCCACCGAAAGCATTGGTTATGAGTCATCGTCCCCAGAGTATAAAAAAAAATCTTTTTGGCGCCGCAGCCGATAATAACATCGCCCACGTTTATCCCTTTGCGTGAGAACAATGCAATCTGTATTCTTTTTTTATTGTCACTATTGATTTTTTTTATTTTTAACTGTCCATCTTATTCAATTTTTTTAAATATGTAATGTTATCAGTTGTGTTTGAACTTTATTTAGTAATAAAATAAATTATAATAAAATATATAATAAATTTTAATTTTTTAAAATAAAATGAATGGTCAAACATATAAAAAGTCAATAGTGACAATAAAAAAGAATGGAGGGAGTAAAATATTTCATCCCAATTTTACGAAAAGGGTGACACAGGAAATCTCTGCTGGGCCTCATTTGCTACCTAAATTAGGGATGAGGTTTACAAATTACTTATGGTGACAGTTGTAGTATTATAAGAACTCCACTCTATATAAATTGACCTATATTAGTAAATATGCAAAACATGTCCACATATGGTTTCCAAATTTTTTTCATTAAACATAAGTAGTTTTGGTGTCTATGCTTGTATTGTATTTGACGTGCTATTTGAAACTTCAAGGTGTACATCAATGGAAATAAACATAACTTTATTAGAAACAAAATTATCCTCCCATGACGTGATCAAGGCTCAATTCACTAACAAGCTCAGGGAACATGATTTTTAGCAAGTTTTAACCAAAAAAAACTAGATCATGGTTCATAGGTTTTATTTTGAATGATAGACTGTATCACTCATAATTGCACTCATAAGACACTAATAGATCACAACCACTCAAATCTGTAAAGTAGTGATCAAAGATCTCTTTCGATACAAAGAAGAAAGTGTGTCCACGGTTTTTAAGGAATTATAATATAAACATGTATTTTAAAGATAAATACAATATGTGTGAATTATCCACATCCGCATGTCAAATCATGATTCAACACATTGTAATTTAAGCACTCCAATCATCATAGACATGAATGACCCCATTTAAAAGTCAAACTAGGGCGGACAAACACACCAAATCCTCATAAACACACTATGTTGAATA
This sequence comes from Sporobolus alterniflorus, assembly GCA_008808055.3. Classification (NCBI taxonomy): domain Eukaryota; kingdom Viridiplantae; phylum Streptophyta; class Magnoliopsida; order Poales; family Poaceae; genus Sporobolus; species Sporobolus alterniflorus. The sequence continues at coordinate 1,200 of VSTD030000098.1, read as the reverse complement.
CATTTGAGAATCTCAAAAAAATCTTCCATGTTACTTATCATCGATTAGTTTATTGTTTAACTAGTCGACGACAAGTAAAAACGAACAGATGGAGTAACTGTTTATCACTATCTCTTCTCTGGTTTTGGTCAACTCTTTTTTTGTTCACATTATATTGGATCCAAAATGACAGGCCGCTCTAATCCTTAACTCTTTTTCTGTCGTTCCTACTGTTGTCCTTTTATCAAAAATGGCCCCGACACATGCCAAACTAACGGCCCTTTCAGGAAACCTCTTCCAACTGCCAAAGAAATTGTATGAACGGTTTTACGCATACACATTTTATATTAAAGATAGATTGGACGCCGTATATTGCTCCTATCCTGTGTGTACCAAGCAATTTTGTAGCTGGATGATGTATGGTAGGGGCCCGAGAGCGACAGATCATATTTTTTATAGTCAGAATACAAAAATGTCGAGTGTATTTGGCTGCCGGGGAAGAGGCCTTGTCATGCTTCAGCAGTCATTAAATCTTTTGCGGTCGAGAGAGAGGAGAGAGAGACGATTCAGGGGAGGACGGAGAGGTACTTCTCTTCTGCTTCTTCTTTAGCTACCTCAAATTTGCTGTTTGTGGCTGGTGAGTCTTTCCCTGCTCTAGTGGTTGGTTTCCTGCTGTCTCGCTCGCTGGGCTAGGATTGGGTTGTCCGTGTTCTTGCTCAATTGCTATGGAGTTCATGCGGATGCGGTTCTGGCTCCCCTTTCGAGCTACCCCTTTGGTTTCTCAGTTGGATCTTCAGAAATTGTTTCTGCGAATTATTTTCTGGGGAAATAACGTTCTTGGTTTTTTGGTTCAACTTTGTTTGTTTCAGCAAGCAGAACAAGAACTCAGTATTTCTGGAGCGAAAGCTTCCTTCGGAATCTTGACTCCGGTTTTGCTGGTTTGAGTTTTATTATCCTTTGTTTTCTGGCGAAACAATCGAGCTAATTTTGTGCGGGTTGTACTGCTCTTGGGAGTGTTCTTTACTTAAATTTTTTTCTTCCTTCCGGATTTACGTTGCGTTGTTTTGCTATCAGAGAAGTGGGTTGCAACTAGGAGGACTTGGCACCGATATTAGAATTTTCTTTGGCAGGCATAGGTATATGCGATTTGTGACAACTAAGTTCTGGGTTGAGTAGCATCTCAAAAATGAATTATACTATGGTGGATTTTCAATTGTTATT
>VSTD030000097.1:0-19787 GCA_008808055.3 Sporobolus alterniflorus | reverse complement strand
ACGAGTTCGGACTGTTGGCTCTATACCGTAATGCTCACGTAACATCTTACTCAATTGTTCGTGAGTATGCTCAATAGAATATCATGGTGGGTCCTGAGCAGAGGATGAATTCAGCTTGAAATTAGGAGCCGAATAAGCATAGACACTTCGGCTAGGTGGAGCCGAAGTTGTTGCACAACTAGTCCCTGTTTGGTTGGGTGCACCTAGAATACTACCGATCTAAGTCGAATTAGAATAATTGCGGCTATCTTGAGAATTGTTATAGAAAAAACTAGGCTTAATTGTGGCTATCTTGAGAATTGTTATAGAAAAAACTAGGTTGCCGTGAAATTGGATGATTCTATTGACAAGGGAAGGGTTACATATATAGTGAAAGGAGACCCCACTAGGGCCGGCGCCAGGGAGGGTGGTGGCACCAGGGGAGGAGGCACCTAGGGCCGGCGCTCAGGGAGGGTGGCAGCACGAGGGGTGGCACACTCCCTGTCGAACGCTAATGGGCCTACGACACCTTTATAAGATAGGAAGCGCATGCCCAACAGTCCCTATACAATCAATACTCTAACACCCCGCGTAGTCACAACTCAACCACTGCAGATGTTGAGACTGGATCTAAACTCATTAAACACTGAGGATGGGAGGCCCTTCGTGAAGATGCTGGCGAACTGCGATGTCGTCGGGACATGAATGACATGGACTTGACTGATGGCTACCTTCTCTCAGATAAAATGAAGGTCAATCTCCACACGCTTGATGCGCTGATGTTGAACGGGGTTGGTGGAGAGGTACACGACGCTGATGTTGTCACAGCAGACAAGAGTACACCGCGACGGCGGAGCTTGGAGCTCATGTAGGAGCTGATGCAGCCAGGTTGCCTCAGCCACACCATTGGCCACGACGCAGTACTCGGCTTCCACGCTGGAGCAGGAGACAACAATCTGGCGCTTGGCGGACTACGAGACCAGGTTGTCCCTGAGGAACACGGTATAGCCCGACGTGGAATGCCGAGTGTCCGGGCAGCCAACCCAGTCGGTGTCGGTGTAGGCGTCCAAGTCGGAGCCAGATGAGTGGCGCAACAGCAAGCCAAAATCTGGTGTCCCGCAAAGATAGCGCAATATGTGCTTCATGGCCGTGAAGTGGGGCTCTCAGGGGTCGTGCATGTGTAGACAGATCTGTTGCACGACGTAGGCGATGTCGGGCTGTGTGAATGTCAGGTACTGGAGAGCTTGTGCAATGCTCCGGAACTGAGAGGCATCATCAACAGGAGGCCTCGAGTCCCCAGCCAACTTCGCCTGGAGGTCGGCTGGAGTCGTGCACGGCTTGCAGGCCACCATGATCGCACGCTTGAGGATGTCGAGTGTGTAGGTGCGCTGGTGGAGGAACAACCCGTCTGGACGACGCTCGACAGTGATGCCGAGGAAGTGGTGAAGCGGTCTGAGGTCCTTCATGGCAAATTCCTGCTGAAAAGCGAAAATGGTGCGACACAGAAGCTCCGTGCTGAACGCAGTCAAGATGATATCATCAACATAAAGTAACAGATATACCATGTGCAGGCCGCGACGGAAGATGAACAGTGAGGTGTCCGACTTAGCTTCAATGAACCTCATGGTGGTCAGATAGGTAGCAAACCGACTGTACCAGGTCTGGGAGGCCTGCTTGAGCCCATACATGGACTTGCGCAGGCGACAGACCAGGTCAGGGCGAGCAGGATCGGTGATACACGTGGGCTGGCAGAAGACAGTCTCAAAGAGTGTCGTGGAGGAAGACATTCTTCACATCGAGCTGTTGAATGGGCCAGTCACGGGAGACAGCAGTGGCGAGCACCGTGTGAACGGTGGCCGGTTTCACAACCGGCCTGAAAGTCTCATCGTAGTCGACTCCGGGGCGCTGAGTGAAACCCTGAAGGACCCAACGAGCCTTGTAGCGATCAAAGGCCCCGTTAGCGCGAAGCTTGCGCGTGAAGACCCACTTACCGATGACAACGTTGGAGCCATGGGGCCGAGGAACAAGCTCCTAGGTCCCATTGCTCATCATGGCCCCGTACTCATCCTCCATAGCCGCACGCCAATTGGGATCGGCGAGCACAACACGGGCGGAGGTCGGGATCGGGGACGGTGTCGGTGAAGAAGTCATGGCGGTGAGGACGAGATGATCATGCACCACCCTGAAGCTTGTCTTGTCCCGTGTGATCATCCGATGTGGATTCTCCGGGGACTTGACAGGCACCAACACACCCTGACCTCCCACGGGAGGGTGCCGAAGAGGGGGTGGTAGTGTGGTGCTCGCGGCTCAGGCTGCTGAGGGCGTCGAATGTAGGCGACTGATGAGTCCGGCCACGTACGAGGTGGCGGGTCGTCTGTGACCGCTGTTGAAGCAGCCGAGGCCACGCGTGGCGCAGCAATAGGCGCTGTTGAGACCGCGCGTGGCGCAGCCGTAGGAGTCGCGCGTGGTGCAGCAGTCGTGGCCGCCCGAGGCAGAAATCCCGGAGGAACTGCCGGGGCGGGCAGGGGAGCCATAGGGGACTCGAAGCCCGGAGCGATCTCCGGGGCTGTCCGGCAAGGCGCCGGAGTGGAGGTATCTGTAGTGGTGACCGTGGAGCCAGACTTACAAAGAAAATCTAGGCCAGTTGGACTGGGTGAGGTAGCGAGGGGCAAGCTGTTCTCATCAAAAATCATATGTTGAGAGACGATCAAGCGGTTTATCGAAAAATCAAGGCAACGGTAGCCTTTGTGATCGTTAGAGTAGCCCAGGAAGACACACCGGGAGGAACGGGGGGCTAGCTTATGTGGTGCGGTGGCAGCCGTATTGGGTAACACGAACAACCAAAAACTCGTAGATGCTCGTAGGCTGGTGTGGAACCAAATAGGTGTGACAGAACCACCTTGGGGAGGGGTTCGTCGACCAGGATCAGCTCGAGCGATTCTCGGCGAAGCGAGAACACAATCAACATACATAAGGACAATATCATATACTGTAGTTGAAGTAGAAGTTATTACAACTTAGATTCACATATTAGTTATACAGAAAGAGATTTGAAGCCAAAATTACGCTTCAGAAGATAAATCAGAGTTTGCGGAAGCGATTTCTCTCAACGATCAGAACATTCTCTTTGCCCTAAAAGGGAATGCCATCCATCGACGCTCTAAGCCTGAGTATCCGAATACGAAGTCCAACCCTCATCGGTTTGGACTTCCCACTGACAACCCTTGTCGGCTTCACCAGAAAGAGGAAGCAGTTCCTCACCTGCACACAGGAAAAACCACAAGAGCAAAGCTTGAGCGACTACGCTTACCAAGACTTATCCAAGGTGACCAAAAGATCACCGCTAGATATGCAAAGGCTTTAAACAGACTAATAACTCATAAGCCTACTAGCATCTAGATTAACTACTATTAAACATGTTAATGAGCCAAATTAAGTTGATTAACATGAGGATGTTCGCATCCTTCTCTAAGCATGCAAAGGTATCCAAGCCATATTGATTAACATAAACCATGACTACAAGGTAGTCATCTCCATCCGTATAGTTATCATCACAATATTATGAAGTTGATGATTCTACGTTTAGATTCGGTGAACAAACCATCACCCATATTCGAGGGTGTCACGGAGATTCGAATCAATAGTTAACCTTGCAAGGGTATAAACCTCACAAGACTGACACACGCAGGCCAGGAGGGCATTACGAGTGGCAACAGTTCACGACGCGGTCAAGAAACGATCAGGGCCCACCTCACCCTAGTGCACGTCTTCCATGTGTATGTCTTGGTGGCCATACCGTGGGTGGCCCATGCACTATCCTATTGTACACCCGTTACGTATAATAGGATAGCTTTCGTCTCGACGGCTCACGACGCTACTAAGTTTGGGAATTCCATATGTCCCGTATGCGTCAGTACATTCAAGTGCTTGTTCATTCGGACCCAACCGACGCGGGCCTTAACCGACACAGGCGGGGGCTACCACCTTAGAGCTCCAAATTTTAGATCAGACCACTCATCCTCCTTCCCATCCAGTATTCTCCCCTTTCCCCTAATTGCCCCACCAGGTCTCATATTAAACCATTCTATCAACTAATCATTTTCTCAAACCATTCCAGTCTCGAACCAGGGTATAAAAAGCCCTAAATCTCGTGAGTGGAGTCTGTCACTCAACTTCTACCAGAGTTCTATTCGCTAAGCATAGCACTACTAATGAATTTTGCACCAGATAGGATCAAGGTGATATACAAAGGCATAATGCATTCCAGAGTTTCATTCAACTCCTATAACATAAATGCACAAGTCAATAATAACTTAAGGACAGTTATAAAATAAAATCCCTAGAGGGGGGTGATATGCACCGGTGCTTGCCTTTACTTAAGAATAGAAGAAAGTTAATTTTCTTGAGCTTCATGAATGTTGACCCCCAAGAGTTCCTGACTTGGCCTTTCCTTCTCAATGGACCCTAATGCGAAATGAAATGCATGATTTAAACAAGAGCAATGAAAATTTGACAAGGTGGGTAGATCAGCACTACACTTAGGTTTTAGGGAATTACGATGGTTAATTACTTTGGTTTAGCTAATTTCCTTCATCAACTCTATTACTAACTACACTTATGAACATAGATTAAGGAGGTTTGGTTCTTCCTAACACTACTCATGACCAACCATGAGGTATTCTTATGCTTTAGGATCAGTACTAAGTGTTCATGGTGAAACCTTGTAAAGTTCTTTTAAAAGAAACCTTAATTACATAAGGTTGTACTTAAATAAGGGTAAAAATGGAATTTCCATGGTCATAACTCATGAACAAGGGTTCTAGCAATTGTTCTAAGGTTGGACAGTTAAGAACAAATTTTGATTAAATTTTTAGGAATTTCAGAGCTATAGGTAATTAATTATGAAGTAATAACTAAATATCCAAGATTTAATTAATTAAATCTTAATTAATAATGAAATGAATTATTTTATATTTTTATTCTATAGATTATATTTGAATTCAATTAACAGATTTGATTTGATCAAAATCTAGATTCAAATGAAGTTTATATGAATTTCATAATGTTTGAACTCATTTGAACTTGATTTAGGAAATTCTAAAGGAAAAACAAAAACCTAACTGTTCCTATGGGCCTCAGCTAGTTGGGCCCAACCAAAATGAGCTAGCCACCCGGGTTGGTGGCCCATCTACAAAAAGGGGAATAGGGGAGGCCACAGGAGACGACGGTGGCTCCGACCGATTCCGGCCATCGCTGGCGGTGAGGCGGTCGAGGGACATGATGAATAGGTAGGCGCCGTCGAGGGGAGTCCCATTTGGGGTCTATCATGGCTAGAGACTCACGAGGGAGGAGCTTGTGCCAATGATGGCGGTCGGGTGGAGTTGCTCACCGGTGGCCGGTCAGAGGAGTGGTGGAGGCTGGGGCTGAAGAGGTCGACAAGGTGCCCCAAGGCATGGTGGAGTTCAGGGATGGGTCATCGGGGCCGGGGGATGACCGGCGTTGTCCAACGTGGGGAAACCAATGGTAGTGGATGCGGAAGACAGCGGTCGGCTCGGTGCAGGTCTTCGTGATGGCTTATCAGGTGCAGCACAACTAGACACGAGGACGGCATAGCTCAGAGACGAGGTGGTGGTGCACGAGGCAGCTGCAAAGGCGGCTTGACACGGCGAGGAGGCAGTGGAGAGGTAGGAGAGGGGCAGCATACGTAGCGCTTGCTTGGGCTGCTCGGCGTAAGGTGCCCTCATAGGTCGGCTACTCTGCTGGTCACCGGCAGCTCATAGTGCCGACATGAAGGTGGTGACTGCAGTTCATCGGAGAAGCCGGTGGCGTCGGAGCTCGGCTCGGCCGACGCGGAAACGGCACGACGTCGGTGGAGCTCAAGCGTTGAGGCTGCTCGGCCAATGGAGCAGTGCTCGTCGGTGGAGATGCGGTGTAGCACAGAGTGAAAGAAGGAGGTGGCGTGGCGGTGCTCCCGGCTTGGGACAGCAGTAGGAGCTACTCCGATCAGAAACCCAGCGACGAGGTGAGATTTGGAGCAAAGGGCGCGGCTGCTTGGCGTGGAGGATGGCCGAAGGTAGAGGCAGCTTCGGGAGGCAGTAGCAAAGCAAGCAGCGGCAAGCAACAAGTGAGCAACACATGGCAGCACACGTGGCACTGAGAGCGATGCCGCGGTGACTACGCTGAGGATAAGCTCAGGGCACGCCCAGGCGGCTGATAGGTGGGCCCAACCAAGTTTAAATTTAAACTTGATTTGATGAAAAAGTGGGCTTCCTGGGCTCTAAAAATTTGAAATAAAATACTAGACGATAGTTTTCGATGAGAGGAACAACTTTTGTTATTGGAACATCCTCTAAGTCTAAACGGATTTTGAATTACAGCTTCGATTCCTTTTCAAATTTGGAATCCAAAAGAGCTGGCCACTTAAGGATGTTGGTCCCACTATCACAAATTCACCACTGAACCAAACTGGGCAAGAAGTGTTCTAAAACTGAATTAGATGTATTGTGCTTCCATCCAGTCAACATGCATACACCATCTCTGAAAATTGAAGAAGATATTGAATTTCTAAAAGTGATAACCGCTAAGCAATTGCTTGGAGAAGTCTGAAAACTGAATAACTAGGGAGATTGAGATCACTGCCACAAATTCATCAGGACTCAACCCTGCACAAGGAGTGATCCTAAGTGATCTACAAACTTTGCACTACCATCTAGGTGACATGCACAATTTAACGCTCAAGATTTGAGAAGATATGACATTTCAAAGATAGCTAATTGCTTAAGCAGAAAACTGAAAGAAATTTCCAAGTCTGGAAACTGAGTTACTTAGCTCTGTTTGGACACTTGAAACAGATATTTTCTGAGCTCAAGAATTTTTCAACATTTGGGCACTTGTACAATATGTTGTGAGGAACACTTTCTCTTTTGGAAGTGTGATCTACTTCGATTCCAATAAATTCTGGAAAAAAATTTGACTGAGCGTAATGGCCCATAATGCACAGGAGTTTAAAAATTCAATCTTTCCAATTGACTTCAATTGATCCAACTTCAATAATAGAAAATGACATCTCCCTTGAATTAGGTTTATACTGTAGCAACCACTGTAGGGATAGATGTAGATGTACTGTAGCTGCTACAATAACACTAGGGGTGTTACAGTTTGTATGCATCCCTTTGGAATTGGCCTTTATTAGTTAGATTCTACCTTTCACAAGGACCTACTGCTAGAAGGCAACCCGCATGGGATAGATGGGATTGATGTCACATTTATCAACCAGGATCATGCCTTGAACAGAAGAGCTATGAATTACACTAGATATGACTGGATCATGTTGCTTGGGTACCCCTTGGACTATAGAAGTTTAGAGTTTATTGACCACGCAGTCTCTTCCATCGGTAAGTTGGTTTCTTGGCACAACAACCGTAGATCTTTGGGATATCTCTTGGTAAAATGCCTATACAATGGGGCACAATCGGTGCCCATAAGTTTGGTTTCCAGCAGGGTGAAAGAAATGGTACAGGGTGGACTTGGACTGTGCTAGTTTATGTGCTAAACTGGGAAGGGATTGATGAACATCATGCTAAAGTGGAGGATGTGCCACCTGATGGCAATCCTCACCCCATGCCCCATGCACCACCAAATCCTGATTTCCACCAAGCAGAGGGCATTGTAGATCAGATAGTGGACAATGTCCAGGAGCAACCAGCTTGGGAGAATGACTAGGAATAGCCAGCCTAGGAACCTGAAGACAATCAACCTCAGTAGGATCAGACAGACCTTTGGGAAGCAGTTGCTCAAGCCCAGGAACCGGGAAATCAAGGGTGGCCTGCCTGGCATTAGCCACCACCCCCTCAAGTTCAAGTGGAAGTCCAGTTTGGACAACATGGAAGCCTTGATGATCAGAACTCCTTCAGCCCATAAACTTAGCCTAAAGATAACGTGGAAGTTTAGTCTGCAGAAGATTCGGACCTGCAGTTGGTGGTTCATGGGAATGAGGATGAAACTCCATCTTGGATTGCTCCTTTTGATACCCCTCGGCTTAGGAAGCTACTAGCTGTTGCTGTCATTCCTCAGCCCCTGGCAACAATGCCATGGTGGCATTATCATGCAGCTAGCTCCTCCTCTCTGGCCTAGCCCCTCTTTACTCTGTCTCAAAACACAGTGCTTGGCCAAGTTTTGCTCATGAGACCTCTTATGCCTGATGAGGTGTATACCATTAACAACAAGCTTATCACCTAAGGTTTACTATAGAAGGAAGTTCAAAGCAAGAAAGAGAAATACCTCAAGGGCTAATCAAGACAAGGTGCCAATCTTTGGACAGTCAGTGATTCATAACAGTGCCCTAGAAGTGGATCAGGGAGGTAACATCTCAACCCACAAGAGGAAACCTACCCCAGCTACAGTCACCAAACTCAGGAGGAGCAAGAGGCAAGCTGGACGCAATGATGGTTACAAGCCCTCCTCCTCAGGCACAAGGAGCAAGGATAGAGATAAGAAAAAGTCCACAAGCTTAGGAAATTCTGTTGGTAAGGCACACACTTTCCTCATCCCTCAAGCATAATTTTCAGAACTTGCTGAAATTGATAGATGTGTCTCTGCCCAACTAATACAACCACACATCTCGGTGCCTGTTCTGTAGAAGGTGGCCTAGGAGGTGTGTGGGATCCCCCCTATGGAGGTGCCCACTGAGATGCTGCTTGGAGAACACAAGCCTCTTTCAAAAGAGGAGAGCAGCAACAACCTACAGATTGTTTGATATGGATATTTCTAGAACTATCAGCTATATTATGGGGAGACTATCCCACTTTTGTTTGTATTATTTATAACCCTATGGATAATGTCTTTTGCTGGACTTCTACTAGGAATGCTAGAATGCTTTGGATGGTTTTAATTAGAATGTGCCTTTTGTTCTATTGTCGAATTCTGGTTAGTCCTGATTGTGGTTTGTTACTCTAGGCTGCCTATTGCTTATTATGTTCAGATCTGTTGTTGCCTCAGTTTGTGAAGTGTGTGGATTGCTATGATCTAATTTTCTTCAAAGTATTGCCCTTATCTGAGAATGGAAATCAAATGTTTATATCCCTTGTTTTACCAGCTTTGTGGTGATGCAAGTCTTGGACCTTGCATCCAATATTGGTTTTTAAAATAGTTTTCCATGGATAACAATTCCAACAGATCATGGAACATCATGAATTGGAATATCAGGGGTTTGAATGCTGATGACAAGCGAAATGCAGTCAGGGCCAAAATAGAAGAAAGTGCATGCGTAATTTTCTGCTTAGAGGAAACCAAAATGCAGAGTTTTGATCATTCCTTAGTCAGGAAAATGGCCCCAGACGTTATAACAAGTTTGCTTATGTACCTTCAGAAGGGGCTTCTGGTGGCCTCTTTGTGGGTTGGAACAGTGTCATTTTCTCAGGAGAGGTTCCCCACTCAATGAAGTTTTCCATCACTATCAGGTTCAAAGCTACCCATAATGCAGAAGAATGGGTGCTTACAAACATATATGGCCCCTGTAGTGGATAAGATAGGCATAACTTCATAAATTGGTTGAATTCTCTAAACATTGATGATGATCTAAACTGGATGTTAATAGAGGATTTCAACTTTTATAGATCCCTCCAGGACAAGAACAGAGAGGGTGACAACATGCAGGATATTATAATAATCAATGAAATCATTAGTAACCTAGGACTTCAAAAAATCCCCCTAAAAGGCTGAAATTACACATGGAGTAATATGCAACAGGAGCCTCTCCTGGAGCTGTTGGATTGGTGCTTCACCTGAACAAGCTGGATCTCTGAGTATCCAAACACCTTGTCATTGCCTTTAGCTAGAACCATCTCTGATCACAGTCTTTGTCAAGTCCAAATAGGGACCACTATACCTAAAGCCAAAATTTTCATGCTTGAAAACTATTGGGTGGATCAGCCTGGATTTATAGATCTAGTTCAATCTATATGGTAGTCTGAGGTAAGGGCTAATAACAGTGCTACTAGGGTAGTGGCCAAGTTCAAATTACTCAGAAGAGTCTTGAAAAAGTGGGCAATGAGCTTGTCCAAGCTAAAGCAGATGGTCAAACAATGCAACAATGTACCAGGTATCATTGACAATTTAGAAGAAAATAGAGGTCTCTACCCCCAGAGCAGAATTTTAGGAGAATCCTCAAAAAACACATTCTCAAGTTATTGCAGAATCAAAAAGAATACTAGAGAAAAAGGTGCACAGTGAGAATGACAAATTTTGGGGGATGAAAGTACAATTTTTTTCATGCAGTAGCTACAGAGCGATATAAACTGAACACAATCACTAGCATTGACACTTTGGATGGGAGAACTATAGGTGACCATCATAGGAAAGTCACTCTCTTATGGGAAGAATATAAGGATAGGTTGGGATACTCTACTTAAGCTTAGATGCACTTCAACCTGCATGAGCTAGTTCAGCAACATAATCTAGAGCTAATTGAGGCCCCCTTTACAAAGGAAGACATAGATAATGTGATAAAAAATTGCCCTCAGGCAAGGCCCCGGGCCTTGATGGTTTTAATGGCCTCTTTCTCAAGAAAACCTGGCACATTATCAAAGAAGACATTTATGAGTTGTGCTTTGACTTCTTCAGTGGAAGAGTGGACATCCAAGCAATCAACAGCTCATTTATCACCCTTGTACCAAAGGTAAACTCTCCTACAGGGGTAAATGACTTCAGTCCCATCTCTCTGATTAACTGTATAGTTAAAATTATCACCAAGCTCTTGGGTGAAAGGCTCCAATATGTGGTTATCCCACTAATACATCAAAACCAATATGCCTTCATCAAGTCAAGAACAATTTAGGACTGTTTACCCTGGGCCCTTGAATATATTCATTAGTGCCAACAATCCAAGCAAGAAATCCTCATTCTTAAGCTGGACTTTACTAAAGCTTTTGATACCATTGAGCATTCAACAATTCTTCTCATGATGAGGCACCTAGGATTCAATGATAGATGGCTAAACTGGACTTCAAACATTCTATGTATTGCATCCGCTTCTGTTCTCTTAAATGGAGTACTAGATAAAAGACTTGCATGGAAGAGAGGAGTTAGGTAGGGAGATCCCATGTCACCCCTACTTTTTGTCCTGGTTGCTGACCTCCTTCAGTGCATCATAAATCAAGCTCATAACTAGGGATTGGTGCAACTTCCAATGACTAGGCTGGTTTTCCTATCATCCAGTATACAGATGATACACTAAAAGCTTCCCAAAGGCAGCTCCTTTGTCTCAGAGCTATTCTGGAGTCTTTTGCTCAGTCCACAGGATTAAGGGTCAACTATAGTAAATCTGGGATGGTACCCCTAAATATGGTTGTAGAAAAAGCTGAGCTTATGATAGGTGTGTTTGGTCGTCAGCTCCAAGCCATGCCTTTCACCTACTTAGGCCAGCCCATGGGAACTACAAGGCCAAGAGTTGAGCACTTCGAGCCGATTATGAACAGGATGGAGAGACAGCTAGCCTCCATCTCATCACTTCTTACTCATGCTGGCAGACTCTAGCTAGTTAACTTTGTCTTCTCCTCATTCCCAACATACACCATGTGTTTAGTTATTGTACTCCTCACAGTTCATGAGTGTTTTGATAGAATCAGAAGACACTGCATGTGGCAGAATTCAGATTTCAACTCAAGAAGCAAGCCCATTGTGGCTTGGAAGAAGTGTACAAAACCTAAGAGAAAGGGAGGTCTTGGAATTATTAATCTAAGAACACAAAACCAGTCCCTGCTTATCAAACACCTAGACAAATTTTACAACAGGAGGGACATCCCCTAGGATAACATGATCTGGAGCTCCCACTACCCTAATGGAGAGGTTCCTCATGCAACAAAAGAAAAGGTTTCCTTTTGGTGAAAGGATGTGCTTAAGTTGGTTGACTAGTTCAAAGGGATTGTTGCTTGCAAAATTGGGGATGGAAGAACTGTTCTCTTCTGGTCTGATGTGTGGAATGATCTCCTGCTTCAGCAAAGATTTCCAGGGCTCTTCTCCTTTGCCAAGAATAAAAATATTTATGTGGCCCAGTTCCTTCAAAACAACCAATTGGAGTCCTAGTTCCATTTTCCACTTTCTGAGAAGGCATATCTGGAATACCAAGAACTGCAATAGGTCATCTCATAGATCTAGGTAGATGAAAACACTAAGGATATTTGGCATTATGCCTGGGGAAATTCCACATATACATCCTCCAAGTTTTATCATTATCCATACAGGAGTGTCAATCCCCCAAGACCATTCTTATGGATTTGGGACTCATGTTGCGCCAACAAAATTAAAGTCTTCACGTAGCTCCTACTCATGGATAGGCTGAATGTAAGGAACATCTTGAGGAGAAAGAAGCACAAGATACAAGGAAACAATTACAACTGTATCCTCTGCTCTGAAAATACTGAGGAAACAACCTTTCATCTCTTCTTCTCCTGTCCCTTTAATCAAGATTATTGGAGTCACTTAAATATCAATTGGAGGTTTGGTCAGCAGTTTCACTCCATGATGGAAGAAGACATGCAGGATTTCAACTGCAAATTCTTCATGGAGATTTTCATCTTGGGCTCCTCACAGATTTGGAAGCAAAGGAATGATTTCATCTTTAATAGAGGAAGCCCTTCTTTCCTTTCCTGGAAACTTGGCTTCCTTGATGAAGTTGTGCTTCAAGCTAACAAATAAAGTGAGGAAAAAGAGGATCCGTTTTTTAGACTTATCAACTTGTACAGATAGTTTTTCTCTGTTCTGGGTTGAAGACCCTGTTGTTGCCTTGTGTCCTTTTCTTTTAATAGAAGTTTCTGTGCAGCAAGGGTTTCCCTTACTGTTTTTGGTCAAAAAAAGAACAAGCTTGCCACCCACCGATAAATGCTTTCCTTTCCAACTGCTTAGTTTCCTTACAATACATTGTTCGATTTCTTTCCAGTCCCTATTATTAATTTTTTTTTGTAATGTATGGGAATTCCTAAATACTTGAATGGGTATGTTCCAATTTGTCACCCAAAGAATTGTGAATAAACACTTTTAGTATTCTTTGCCTCACCAAAACAAAAAATGCTACTTTTATGGAAAATGATTTTCCAAGTCATCATCCATAAAAATGATCGTATCATTTGCATATTGTAAGATTGATAGACTATTGTCTACCAGGTGAGGGATGACTCAAGCTATTTGATCATTACATTTTTCTCGATTTATTAATATAGCTAACATGTCTACTAGAATGTTGAAACAAATAGGGGATAATGAGTCTCCTTGCCTTAATCCTTTACGTGTTTGGAAAATTTCACCAACTTGGTCATTTATTTTGATTCCAACATGGCCATTTTATGTGAAAGCTTCTATCCTCCAACACCATGTGTCTGAGAAGCTCTTCATCTAAAGAGTCTGTTTTACAAAATACCATTTTACTTTATTATATGCCTTTTTGAAATAAAATTTAAGAATGACACCACTTTATTTTCTCCTATGCATTGTCATTCGTGCAAAATTAGAACTCCTTCCATTATATTCCTTCCAGGTAGAAAATCTGTTTGTGTGGGGTTTATCACTTTTTGGGCAATAGATGTTAACCTAATTGTTGCCACATTTGTAAAAAATTTGAAACTAACATTCAGCAAACAAATATGTTTGTATTGTTATATTTTGATAGCTTCCTTGCATTTAGGCAACGTTATGATTGTCCCAAAGTTCAAGCTGTGAATTGGCAGTTTTCCTTTATGAAAATCATTGAACATATCCATTAGATCCTTCTTTATGATCTCCCAAAAACCCTGATAGAATTCAACTAGGAAACCATCAGGTCAAGAGCTTTATTGTGTTACATTTGGAAAATTACACTTTTTATTTCTTCCTCAGTGAAAGGCTGGGTCAAGTGTTCATTTTCTTCATTTGTTACTTGAGGAATATCCTCATTTTGAGACTCATCCAACTGGAAACTATTTTCCTGTGGAGGACTGAAGAGGCCTTTATAATACGATGTGATGTATTTCTTAAGAGCGACATCTCCATCAATTATTTTATTATCATCCTGTAACTGATAAATCCTGGTTTTCCAATGTTTTCTATTTGCTATAAGTTGGAAATATTTAGTATTGGAATTACCTTGGAGCAGGTGTTTTGACTTGGCACGTTAGTGCCATTTTACCTATTCCTCTCGCAGAAGATGTGCCAAACAATTGTTTGGACAACTCTTCAAGTTGATTTCCTGAGGTGAGAGTAAAGTGTGCTCTGCTTACTTATCCAATGAATTCAGTTTATCCAATAGTTGCTTTTTTTCTCTTTTTTGTATGGCCCACTAACATTATATGCCCATCCCCTCTGAGGTGCTGCCTTCGCCTTCTTATTTTTGCTTCCCATTTTTCCACTGGGTTAGAAGCCTTGTAATCACAAGACCATATCTCCTGAACCATTTATGTGAAACCTTCTCTTAGTAGTCACCCTAATTCAAATTTGAACTTAGAATGATCACTACTAGAGGAAGTTTGGCCTGTATCCAGTAATAGCAGTGTATGATCTGAAATATCCCTTGTGAGGGCTAGCACTGTGGATAATGTGAATTTATGTTCTCACTCCGTGGCCATTAAAATCCTCTCTAGTTTTTCATATGTTGTTTTTTCTCTCATATTTGCCCACATGTACTTTCTTCCTGACATTTGTAGTTCTCATAAATTTAGTGCATGTATGACCGCGTTAAATAAGAATGACCTAGTTAGTATTATTTTTTTGTCGGGCTACACATGTTAACTAATTCCACCTCAGCACCCCCTGCAACGATTCCCGCTTGAGCACCACGTAGGAATTTTTTTTTGTGCCACTAACCCGTGGGTTAATACGTGCCGATGTGACAACCGCTTTAGACACTCCCATTTTGTGCCACTGACCCGTGCGTTAATACGTGCCGATGTGACAACCGCTTCAGACACTCCCATTTTGTGCCACTGACCCGTGGGTTAATACGTGCCGATGTGACAACCGCTTCAGACACTCCCATGTGCACTGTGCAGGAATCCAAGCATCGTTTTCCCATGTGCACCGTGCAGGAATCTTTTTCCACGCACTTAGGCCGAGCCCAACGGGCAACATCCATCTTAGGTATGGAAATCTCAGTTTGTATGTCATGTCTAAAATACATAGCGTATAAAATCTTGAGTATCTCTAACCGCACAATCTAAAATTGACATTCATTTTTTGCGCTATCTTTTTTGCGGGCATTTCTCGCACCATCTTCACCACCATTCGTGCCTTATCCCTTCTCACACACACGCATTCACCATTGCCGAGACCCCTACGCCCGGTACGCTGCTCACACCGACCATCTGTGCTGGAGGGTGGTTGCGGGATGGACGGACTCTGACGCACCCATGCTAGGGGGAGCACGACGAGACATCGCCGTGATGCTGCCAAACTCGGCTGCCCTGCCACGCGTAGTCGGAGATCCTCCTCAGGAACACGCTCCCCAACGACCTCACTTTCGACACCGACCTCTGAGTCGTCGAGGAGGCGGGCCACGATGAGAAGTTTGACCTTGGAGTCCAGCAGGAGTGGGGCTGGCGGCGGCAGTCGGATGTTCGAGATGTTCCTCGAGAACAACGGTGGGTTCGTCAAGCCCATAGAGCCATCCCAAACCGGGAGCATGGGGGGCGCTGGCTTCTTGAGGCGGTGCGTCCTCAGGTCCACCTCGGACGCGCTGATGAGCAGCATGACCAAGATCGCGGCGATTCCGTGGATGAGGAGGTGCTCGATTCCGTGGATGACGAGGAGGTGCCGGATGAGCTGATCCCTCCACTCCTTCGCTTCCAGTGCCACTATTGCTGGCGCTCGATTCCGTGGATGACGAGGAGGCGTAGGATGACCTCACCCTCGGCCGACGTCCCCGCCATCAGCATGATGAGCAACAGAAGGGCATCGTGCACTAGCGCGCCCATCTTTGCGGTCGACCCTTGCTCCCTACCAAATGCTCTGCTACTTCCGCCACCGCAATGTTGGGATGGTGTTGCTTCACCACGAGCTAGGCACATTTGCAACGGCCGAGGCCGGCCATGCTTCGATTCTCAGGCTTTCGGCGGAGGCAACCATGGAGGGGGCTGCAAGCTATGCTCGGCACTGGAGCATAGGGAAAGGAAAAGGCGTACGGATGGGACCCACCTTTGTTGTGACGTCTTTGGAGGGTGGAGAGTGGGAGTCCATATTGCATATTCTCTCTCATCTTATTCTTTTTGCATCGTGTGTTTGCACCACCCATTGAAGAGCTATCCATAGTGCTATAGTGGCGACCCGGGGCTCAGCCTTACCAGTGGGCTCATCTTTTTGCCGTCCACTTGCTGCATCGTTTCTATGTGCGCGAAATTTTTTTCAGACACTTACCCGTGGGCACAATAGTGTACCATGCGCTTCCACCTTCGGTTCTTTGCACGCTGTTGACCGAAAAGTTTTTGCGACCTGCACCATAGTTCCTCGTCCTCTTTTTTTAGAGCAAAAGGGATTTTCATTAGATAAAGAGATAATACAATCCCGTTTATAGCAAGCACCCTGGAAGAAAAGGAAATAAGCAAACACAACCCAAGGGCCCTATTTGAAAATTTCCAATCTTCTAGATGCCACTCCCACAGACGCCGCCGCCCAAGACGCTAGCGCCATCGATCGGCCAAAGATCTCACTAGAGACCACGAAGAAGCCAAACATGAGTTTACTGCCGCAAGATCCATCGACTCATCACCGCCGTCAAGCCGCAACCTAATCATTGAACAAGCATCGGCAACTTCTTCGCCGAGTCAGGTGAGCAGAAGATCCGCCACCGCCGGCACAACGACCGGCGGCCAGAAGAAAGCCTCCTCAAAGCCAACAGAAATGGCCTGGAGTAATACAGAACTCACTTGCAACTCGACAAAGAACCGACCAAGGAGAGGACCTCTGCCGTTGCAAGCAAGGACAAAATACCAGTGTCAAAAATCCCAATTCCGCACCGACACCAACTCTTCATCCGTGCAATCAGCAATGAGCACCATAGGGACCGCGAGGCCATCGCCGAAGAGCACGGCAATGAAGAAGCAAAAGGCTACCTCAACAAAGTCTCCAAGCTCAGTGAAGCGACCCATGCCAACGCTAGAGATGAGGATGAGGTAGATAGTCCCCAGCACCACCATCGCCAAGGGGAGAAAAGCCTCTAACCTACCTACTCCTAGATGATAGGCAAAGGATATGTACACCGCACACTGGTCCCACGGTTCCCCTCCCCCTCCGATGGCTCATCGACTACCGGAGGTGGAGAGGAACCAACGAGATCGGCGCCAGAAAATGGATCACCTCGGATTCACCCTCGCTCCTGTAGCTGGGGATAAGAACAAAATGAGGAGAGAGTATAGTTCCTCCTCTATTCTTCAGCGACACGGTTCACATGTCGATCCATGCTTTTCATTATCCTCTTCCCAAGCCCCGGCTTCTGACCGTCTCCACACAAGCATGCTCCGTCATTCATACATCTTTTCTTCCTATGGAACAGAGAGAGATCCATCCGTCTAGCCTACATTCAGTCTTCCATGACGCCGGATGGATCCATCTCCAATTGCGGTCGTAAGTACAGAAATTGTCACCGCATTGATTTTATGTCCATTCCGTGCTAACATGTTTTCCGTTTCCACTCCTCTATAGATTCTTCAACCGGAAGGAACTTCTAAATTTACATCTATGTCTATTGCTCTACCTCATCATTCACACCCCGTCAGTCACCAATTGCGACTTGGTGTACCTCCACGTTCGCATCCCTCCAGTCGGCAGCACCGTTATAAGAGGTGGCCCCCTAAATCGTCATTGTATCTTTACACCTAATGGTTTGATTCATGTCACATTGCTCACATTTTTAGTTACCTGCCGTAATTGATACCCAACATCACCAATGTTAATGGAATCTACTGTGCTGTTTGCCTCTCAAAACTGAAGCTTCTTCATTGCCATGGTTTTATATACTGCAAAACCAAGTTCTTGCCACTACTGCTACAACCTACTGCATTTACGATTTTCTTCCACACTGTAATTTCTTCTTATGCATGTTGTATGGTCTGTTCATGTTTTTTTTCGGATGGTCTGGTTTCTGCAATTTTGAGCAGTAGCTTCCAACTCCTGTCTAATTCGTGTGGCAACACATTTTGGTGACTCCGCTGCGAAATTGACTACTTCAAGCACGTCAAGTATGAAGGGTGGAAACTCTGGCACCAATGGATCCGACATCGACAAGAACTACATCCTCAAGCCTACCTTCAACACCTTGATGAAGGGTTGCAAGGCATTCGAAGCTTACCGCGCCGATTATGAAGAGCTCTTCCTCTCACATTGCGAAGTGACGCAGCAGGGGACTGTTCTTCAGGATACTACACCGATCGTCTTCAACAAGCCTGAGCTAACACCTGAGGTTTGGCCTGACCCATCGCTCTCTCACAATGATATTCAATCTATGATCAATTCTATGTTAGAGAGACAAGCAAAGAGTACCGACGAACTACTACATAGGTTGATAGAGAGCGGGACGGGAAAAAACTTGGTTCTACTAGTATTAATCATTCTTCTTCTTCTTGCATTGTTAGTTTTACTCAAACCAATCCACATATAAGTGGCACATCAGCGGGTGGCACTACAATGCCAAACCTCTCTGCCCAGCCGATGAACCACTTCCACAGCCGAACCACCATCGAGTGTTCGACTACTAGTTTTGGGATGCCGCAGCAAACTACGGCTAGCTTGTTTGGGCAAGGGTATATGAAAATCGCACTTAGTTGTTCTATGTCAAACTTTACCTCGGCCCCATACACACCTGTGGGCAACGGCCGAGCATACGTGCACGCTAGAAGCAACTATCAAGCTCCATATACCACCGTAGCTTACGACGACCCCATTCCATTACCCGGTAGTTCATTAGGCTTCCTAGCCAACCACGCCTACCAAAACGTGCAGCGGTTCAACGCCTACGGCAAGATGGAAACTGGCAACTTTGGTTATGAGACCGATCCACAATTTCCTTTTAGGCCATAGCCCATTAACATGATGCCCACTCGAGCCACAGCCGAGCCATGTGCGGATCCTAACAACATAACCAACCAATTAGCTATCATCTTGTGTGAGACCTTCGACATAGAACCTAAAGGCTAAGGATGTGTTTATCAAAAACCATACCCTGATTACTATGACGAACTCCCTTACCCTAGAGGCTATAGAGTTCCTGAGTTTTCTAAATTTAGTGGGGAGGATGGTAAAACCACATTAGAGCATGTTCGCTAATTTATTTTACAATGTGGTGAGGCTAGTGCTAATGACACGTTAAAATTGAGAATGTTTTCTTTATCTTTGTCTACCACTGCTTTTACTTGGTTTACTTCTCTTGCTCCTAATTCCATATTTACTTGGGCTTAATTAGAACAGAAATTTTATGAATACCTTCACTCAGGTGATACTGAGCTTAGATTGTCACATCTTACCGCTGTAAAACAAAAGCATAATGAGCCTGTCGCCGATTACATTAGGAGATTTAATGACAATAGAAATTTTTGTTTTAATTTAAATATTTCTGAAAAAGACTTAGCTGATTTGGCTTACTCAGGATTGTCTCCGTACTTAAGAGAAAAACTAGAGTCATATCTTTTCCGACATAAGTCTAGTCTTACAAAGGGCTCTGGATTGTGAAAGCCAAGCCAAAGAGTCTAGGAGTGTCACTAGGAGTAGTGATAAGCCTATAAACGATTGTCTCATCAACATGGTGAAATATGGCAGCGAGTCACCAGATGACGAGGAGGCTGACATGTGCGTAGCCG
>VSTD030000096.1:0-19813 GCA_008808055.3 Sporobolus alterniflorus | reverse complement strand
CGCCGAGTGGAAGCGTCACCGGCTTACTCTCGCCGCTGAACTGGTCCACAGTGCTGAGTTACAGAACACAGGCAAATCATGAGGGAACTGCATTAACCAATCGAATTGAAGTTGCAGCATGTATTTTCCAGTGTACAGACTAGATATGGTCAAGGACAGTGTATTCTTTTTTTTTGTTGAGCAAGTAATGGCAGGTGTATTCACCTATGCACGAAATAACCGTTTGTGCGGCGGCAGACATAGTTGAACTGCACCAGATCGCCTTCCTTTGCTTCAGGCCCCTCCCCCTCGACAACATCTTTAGATCAAGAAGCAGAATTCCTCCAATTACCAGTCAGAAATATGCTTGGAAACTGTTCACTTCACGCGAGACAGACTTGTACCTTCAAGTTTTACTCCACTGCCCAGCTTCCGATACCTGAACACTTTGAAAGGAAGTCCAGATTAGGTTCCTCCACAACATAAACCCTATCTATCCGTCGCAATCGTAGAGATAGTGCAGCGCATGCCATCGTTACCTGATAACATCAGGCTCCTGCATTGCTGCTTGCGCTGGCATGGACAGGGCAAGAAGACCGACGCATGAGGCCGCCGCGCCAAGAGCCACCATGGCCGAGACCGCCGTCCTCCGGGAAAGCCCACAAGTTGCCTTCAGAGAGGAAGCTCTCCCGCGACATGCCGATCGTATCCTCTTTGGCTCCGGTGGACTCTGGCATCTGATTGAAAGCGCAGGTGAATTACTAGGCCGAATCAGGTTCAAGCATGCAAGTGTCCCCCATTATTTTGTTCAGCTCCGAGCAATTATACCATACAAAGATTGTGTGGTGTTCTGACATACCTTGGAGTCGGGGAGGCTCGTTGGAATGCGTTGGTGAATACCGTGAGCGATGCAGGCTCCATTGTCGTGGCTCCAAGGGAACCGAGAGGGAGGATAACGGCAAGTGGATAAAGAACCATATCAGGCTTTAAATGGAATAATAGAAAACATTGGCTCACAAACGTTGAGATGGCCGAGTTGGTCTAAGGCGCCAGATTAAGGTTCTGGTCCGATTGGGCGTGGGTTCAAATCCCACTCTCAACATATACTTTTTGCAAATTTTAATGATTTTTACCATCCTCTCATATCCCACTCTCAACAATTTTTTCCTTTCCAGATTTTAATGATTTTCACCATCCTCTCAACACTCAATGTATCAAGAGAATGATTTTTATGAAGGACTAGTGCATTGTGTCGCGCCATTTGGGGAGGACATGCTTGGACTAGTGCATTGTGTCGCGGGAGGACATGCTTTTTTTTACACGGGATGAGAAAGTTGGATTTTCAAACATTGATAATGAAGCGAAGATGAATTTAATACTTAATTTGTCAAGATTGTAGCATGATAAGAGGGACTTATATTGCATGTTGACATAGGGAGTTTAGTGAAAACAAGGGTATACGAGCTATTACATCACATAATAATATGGAGTTACAAAAGACCTAAGCCAGATTTCTGAAGAAGGCATCATCTATACCTATATTCCTATGACTCACTTAAGTCTATTCTCTTGATATGTAAGATGTCTACATCATCCACACCAAATGCCAACTGACATATCATTTATCAATTGTTAAATCATCACTATATCATAACACATAATATTGCATAGTAAACTATTTTTTCTTTCTAGATTTTTAATGATTTTCGCCATCCTCTCAACAATTTTTTTCTTTCTAGATTTTAATGATTTTCACCATCCTCTCAACACTCAATGTATCAAGAGAATGACTTTTATTAAGCACTAGTGCATTGTGTCGCGCCATTTGGAGAGGACATGCTTTTTTTTACACGGGATGAGAAAGTTAGATTTTCAAACATTGATAATGAAGCGAAGATGAATTTAATACTTAATTTGTTAAGGTTGTAGCATGATAAGAGGGATTTATATTGCATGTTGACATAGAGAATTTAGTGAAAACAAAGATACACGAGCTATTACATCACATAATAATATGGAGTTACAAAAGACTCCATACTTTCTATGACCCACTTAAGTATATATTTTTTTAACATGTAAAGTATCCACATCATCCACCAAATGTCAACTGACACATCATTTATCAATTGTCAAGTCACAACTACATCATGACACATAATCTTGCATAGTAAACTATTTAAAAATAATTAATCTCACACATATGATATTTATTTTCAATTTCATTTTCACTGTTGTGTTCTACGTGATGAGATGAACAGAACAAGATCTCACTTGCATATATTTTTAAGAATTTTTAAATCAACTTAATTTGATATATATTTATATTTATAATACATTTTAAATTCCATTTTCACCTTTAAAATTTGAATCCTTTCAACAAAATCTTAAAATGTCTATTTTTGAAAAGATTCTAAAGCTTGGTTTGATTCTAATCTCCTCTGTTTCTTATTCAAAAGTTTGAATTTTTTATTTAAACAACAACAACCCAAATTCTTCTCCACAATTTTCTTTCGACCTAAGAATCTCTCTTTCCCATCCCGATTGGTTGTCTTCCACCTTGGGTCAATTCAGACATCGTTCGACTCCGGCTGTTAGCTACCGCCGCACAATGCCGCGCTGCTGCATCCTCTGGTCGCACCTCCACACGGGAACCAAGAGCCACCCTACGTGCTCCTTTCCCCTTCAGAAATAGGTGCTGCCCCTTTCTCTCTTTTCATCGAAACGAAAGTATTGAAGAACTCTCCTCTCTCCTCCACCCTATAAAAGGCATCGGGAGCCTCACAATCCGCCGCATCCATTCTCACCTTACTTTGGGTTTCTCTTGCGCAAGAACTCGCTCTTTCCAGAGCTAAAGTCGTCGTTGCCACCAATCATCGCCGCCCGACCGCATCTGTCATGCCGCCACCCCGATCTACGACCGGTGAAGTCCCAGAGAGCCCTTCTTCCTCCCCGAGCATGGTGAGCTCTCGTGCATCACAACCACCGCGCGCTCGAACTCCAGTAAGTTCTTGCCATCGTAGGTCCACTGTGAGATGATAGTCATCATCAGTAAAGGTGAGGTATCATTAGGCAGTGCTAAAATGTAGTAGTAGATATGCGTTATAATACATTTTTCATCAGACAATAACATGCCATCAAATGTAAGTAAAATAGGTGGATAAAACTTATCCTAACCTTGTGCAGAACCATAGGAGTAGTAGCAGTTTTACTTGTCTTGTCCAACACCAAGAGTGAGAACTTATGATACATTTGCATTTTTGAAACCCGAGTATTAAAAGTTAAAACACAGAAATCATGCTATAAGCATGTTTAGATACTTAAATTGTGAAAAATCTAACGTCCTCCATTCTCAAAATGTACACAAGGTCTCACGTGAACTTAAATTTCTTTATGCTTGTAACAGTAGCTCTGAAATCCAATAATCTCTAAACTCTACTTGTGTTTATTCCCTTCAACATGTAAAACCACATCTGAGATGTATGTTACATTAACTATAATTTGTCATTTGTAAACTTCACCAATACAAACCATTTGAAAATAGCAAGCATTGTTCTCAATTGAATAAGCATGAACGATTTCATTGATGTTGATTGAAACAAAAGCATAATCAGGTGTACAACATCTAGAGTGTGTGTTTCTCAAATCAATGTGGAATTTTGGGACATTAGACAACCAAGTAGCATCAATATTTGGTAAAAAAAAGTTCATTATGCAAGAAAAAATATATCAATTTAAACCTAAAACAATAGCAATGTCCATCATGTTTTAGTCCTCTATAAGATTAGCAAACCAACACCAGCATCACATATTATTTCAAGAACACATGAAAACAACGCTAATTTATTTGGAGCCAGCCATTTCACATGAATAGTAGTTCTTTTGGTCCTTGATCACATATCGAGTGTTGATGGTAGCACAATCATTGGATGATGAGCTGGTGAGATAAATATGTCACTCAGACAATCTTGTACTATATTATAAGAATTTTGGTTAATAGATGGATGAAACATTAACCACTTTTGATTGTGATGTGACATTGCAATGAGAGATTTAAAAATGAGATCTAAGTGTTGTATTACCTGAGAATATAGTTTTGAAGTCAATTGTTACTATGTGTGGCATGCTTGGATGACTGGGGTTTTAACCTGTATGTATTATATATTTTAGTGAGAGAGAGATTAGTGTTTGATCATTTGTTTGCAGTAAAAGGAAAAAAGCAAAAAAGTACTTTTTTGGAGTAAAATACGTGAAAAATGGATTGAATGAACCGAACAATGGTTTGTAGGAGACGTGGCAGGTAAGATCTTCTTTCATATATAGAAACAACACTCCACAAGAAATGAGAACACACAGCCACGGTGGTGGAACCAGAACGGTCTAGATGAGTTAATACACAGGGTGAACACCAACCGTGAAAAATGGATCCAACGAACAATGGTTTGTAGGAGACGTGGCGGGCAAGATCTTCTTAATTTCATATATAGAAACAACACTCCGCAAGAAATTTATTTATTTTTATATCAATAAAGTAGTGCAGCAAGCAGCGTGGGGAGGTTGACCACATCATCAAATAAAAAAACCAGCCATCAGATTGTGCATCGATGGACAGGGACAGTATTCCGTGGTGGGCCATTTTGCGCTCGTCCATATCCTCCCCTCTCTCTCTCTTCGGCAGGCCCTCACGAGCCCCGCTCCTCCTACAGACGCCGCGGCTCCGCTTGCAGCACGTGAGGCGGTGAGGTGAGGACGCCTCCTCCGATGAGCGTGTGACTGTAGAACCCGCCTCGCCTAACATTCCCTTCCCCTCCTCCGCCAGCCCCCTCTTCCTTCTCCCCGCCACTCGATCCAAGATGGTTAGTCTCCACCAGCCATCTTTGTTTTGGTTGTACCTTGCCTTGATTCATCCCCTTTTTTGTGATTTTTCCCATGTTGGCCTGATTCGGCTTGTGCAGTAATCACTTTCGTATCTTCTGTTCCGCTATTGGATTTGTGAGCTAAGCGGTTTAATTCGATGTGCGAACTATTGAAATCTGATGGGATTTTGAGAAAAAAGGATGCTGACTGTTTATGATGTGTGTGTCTCATCTGTAGTATAAGCTGGGGAGAGGAAACTGAGAGAAGGTGCAGCAGTTCATGACCATAACCAACGCAAGGTGCGGTTGCTTGATTCCCATTGAAATGCATTTAGTTTAAATTATTATTATATCATTAAAGCAGTGCAGCAAGCGGCGTGGGGAGGCTGTCCACTTCGTAAAAAAATATCATCCGTCGGATTGTGCATTGATGGACTGGGACAATAGTGAGCCTGCCTCTAAAGTCTTCCGTGGTGGCCCACTTTGCGCCCCTCCATATCCTCCCGTTAGGGTTTAAAAAATCGGTCGATTTTTTTGAAAATCACCGAAATTTGGTGGGATCGGTCGGTTCCAATTTTAAAAATCGATGATTTTTTAATTAAAATTTGGAAATTTCAAAAAAAAAATTAAAAAAATCTGAAAAATTATGTAAAAAACTAGATAAAATTCTAAAAACATTGGTGGAGATTTTTTTTTTCAAATTTCGACCGTTTTGTTGGATAAAATTTAAATTGAATCAAAAACGTAAAAATGGGCCCACTTTGCGCCCGTCCATATCCTCCCCACCAGGGTTTAAAAAACCGGCTAATTTTTTTGAAAATAGTCGAAATTTGGCGGGATCGGTCGGGTCCGATTTTAAAAATCGACAATTTTTTGAATTGAAATTTGGAAATTTCAAAAAAAATAAAAAAATCTGGAAATATTATGTAAAAAACTAGATGAAATTCTAAAAACATTGGTGGAGAAAATTTTTGAAATCTCGATCGTTTTGTTGGATAAAATTCAAATTAAATCAAAAACGTAAAAATGGACCCACTACTCATGTATATGGTATTCAATCTCTCCAACTCGTTAATATAGTGGATTCTTTGTTCCCCATTTGCTCCGGTCGAGAGAGGAGCCGAAGCCGGTTCGGGAGGGCTGAAATCGGCGGCGGCGGGGCGAAAACCTGTAACACCCCAGCCACCCCGGGCCTGGCGGTCGTTACTCCTGACAGCTCCCTAGGATTATAGACTAACCCCACAGACCAATCATAGTCTTTTCTGCACATTTTTATCCTCACTCGTGCACACCTGAGAAAATTTTCCGGTCGGTCACTCATCCTAAAATTGCTCTGGGCCAAGCACGCTTAATCCCGAAGTTCTTTGCAGGTGGACTTCTAGAAAAGAAGGTATACTTTGGTGATATGGATATTCTATCAATTCTATTAAACCTTGACCTGGGATGTCACAATCCACCCCTTAGAAGACCCAAGCCAGAAACATCTCCTCTTGGTCACGTCTGTACGTCTAGTACTGACATATGCGTATCGTACATCTATTTAGCAGCATACATACCATATCGTGTCCCTCCTAGAGGACTCACGCATCATACGTACGTACCCACGTCCCTGACCTATATGCTACCGTATCCTTCTCAACTGACCCGTACGCGCCCGTGAAACCGTGAGAGTCGGCTCTGATACCATTTGTAACACCATAGCCACCTCAGACCTGACGGTCGTTACTCCTGGCAGCTCACTAGTATTATAGACATCCTTAGGTGTCGAATCCTTGTTGAATGAGTTGTTGTGATGCTTCTTGACTACTTAGGGAGGTTTATGTGGAGTTTAGTCGTTGGGTGGGTTTATGAGGTCAGGTGGCGTCCACTTCTTGTCCCGAGCCGTGTGTGTGAAGGAAAGCTTCATTTGTTGTCAATGCCTGCAGATGGACCTAACAACAGTCTCAGATATTTGGGTGGTGGAGGTGAATTGCACTGAGCAAATCTGGTCTCAGTTGAAAATTGTCTCCTCGGGTGTCTGGTGGCATGAGCATGTTCTTTCTGTGGAAGATGAAGATCTTCTGTGGCAGTCAAGATATATTATCTTGTGTAGATCTTCTGGGTAGCACGGTTTGCTACATCCGCATGGCTTCTGGAGAGAGTTTGATATCATGTGGCATGTTTGTGGAGAGCTTTGCACCTGCTATGAAAGGCTTGGTCAACTCAATTGCGTCATCTTCTTCATCCGGTGCTGGATCATCCTTGAGTGTTCTTAGACGGCCCTCTGATCTCATTGGATGGTCCACAACTAACCGTGAACTGTCTCTTGAGAGAGCAAGCAGAAAAGTGAACATGGAGTGGAAAATATCAAAACGAGGCTTGGTCATTAGTCCTTAGATAATTCTGTGTGCTGTACATAATCTTATTGCTGGAAGTTGGTCCCTCCTATTGGTACAAGTTGATGCTGTTTGTGTGTCAAGTGTGTAATGCTTTCTTTGCTCGTTTCTAGTGGCAGAATTCAAAAGTGATCACAGAAGTGGCCAAGTGACATGTCAGGTACTGTTTATATAGTTGAAACTTCCAAAGATAGACTTGGTAGTAAAGACTTAGTAACCTTATTTCACTTTGTACTGGTTAAGTATAAGGCGGTAAACTGTATGTATTCGCCAGTTGTGAGCATCTGGTCCAAGACCGATTCAATATGCTCTGTTACATAAGCCATGCCAATTCAAGGTTCTCAAGGCAGTGAAGCATTTTATTCAGCAACATTATCATGTTGTCCATATACAACGGGCAAGGACAGCAATGGCGGGAAGCCAAAGTATGGCCAACAATACTCGCCGGCCGTACCGCCAGCACACCGTTCCCCGCATACTCTTTCCACCTGGAAACTCTTGACG
Organism: Sporobolus alterniflorus; assembly: GCA_008808055.3. Classification (NCBI taxonomy): domain Eukaryota; kingdom Viridiplantae; phylum Streptophyta; class Magnoliopsida; order Poales; family Poaceae; genus Sporobolus; species Sporobolus alterniflorus. The sequence continues at coordinate 12,102 of VSTD030000096.1, read as the reverse complement.
TCGATTTTAAATAGCTCGACGTCCCTGGTGCGGTGGCTTGACATGAACGCCGACGTGCCATCGCTGACCTCGAACACAAAACGCCCGACTGTTATTCGCTGGACACGACAGCGGAATCGTCTTCTCCATCAGCCACCGCGACACGTCACTGTCGTGCTCGATGGTGTACTAGCAGAGGTTGGCCTTGCCGCCGCCGTGGTAGACATCATGCGCGAACATGCCCACCTTCCCGTTGGGGGCCTCGACGATGGCGACGTTCTCCTCGCAGTACCTCACCAGCGATGGGACCTCCGCGACGGTGAGCCCCATGGTGGTGGTGTCGAGCACGAGCCACCGGTTGGTGAGGCCGTCCACCCAGTAGAAGCGGTCGTAAGTGTAGTGTCGCCGGTTCCAGATGGCGTGGATGGGGCAGCTGAACAGCGACCGCCGCCTACGCCACACGAAGCAGTCTGGCGACGGGAGTGTTGGAATTCACCGTGCGTCGTTGGAGATCGCCAGAACAAAGACAACGTTGAGTGCGCAATGAATTGGAACGTGGAGCGGATTTTGTGCTGCTATGATTGGCAGCGTTTTTGGTTATTTTCATTGCATGCTTATAGGAACGAAAAGTACAGGATGACTCTCGGCCACACTGGCCACCATGCGTGGCACGCACTGCGTGCCAGCCGCGCGACGTGCTCCGTTCGTGGTGAACATGCTCCAGGGATGTGCCCACCATCTAGACTTGGTCAGCACATGACTCACTACTCGCATAAGTAAAAAATGACATACGATCGTGGGAGTGATTAACAATATTTCTTCCCCTAATCCCGACTATGATCTGTCGGACGCATGACCGGGATCTTGCTTCACAACACCAGGAAACGAACTCGACCCAACACCTTTGTCAATATGTCCGCCAATTGTTCTAGCGTCTTCATGACACTGTACACCAGTGTGTTTGCTCCACTCATGGAACACTGGATTTTTGCTCAAGGCGATGGTCAACTGATTGTCCACCAACAACTCTGGTGCACTAGACTCCACCCCTGTCATCTCGGTCAGCAAGCGCGAGAGCCAGACGCCTTGGCACGTTGCATCAGCCACCGCGATGCGCGACAACCTTTTGTTTAGCCGCCTGCCAAACGATAGGATTTCCTCCCAAGAGGAAGATGATGCCACTCGTGATCTTGCAGGTGTCGATGTCATCGACCATATCGGCGTCGTTGTAGCCGACCTGTTGTGGCCTCCCTTCTTGATGCTTGGTGTAGAGCAGACCGTGTTCATGCATCCCGGCCATGTACCTGAGCACCTGCTTCACAGTAGCGAGGTAATCTTCCTGTGGATCTTCCATGAATCAGCTAAGATAGCCAACCGGAAAGGCAAGATCCGACCAGGTGTGTAGCAAATATCGAAGTGCCCTGGTAATGCTCCAGCAGTATCCCGTGGTGTCCATGCCATCAGCGGTGCTCTCCTTGCTTAACCTGAGCTAACTTTCCATGGGTGTCGTGCTCGGGTTACAGAACAACAAACCACATCGCTCAAGCAGTTTGTCGGCATACACCAATTGAGTGAGAGTAACCCCATTTGGCCCCTGCTTCACTTCGATCCCAAGATAGTATGAGAGAAGCCCAAGATCACTAATCTGAAAGTGCTTCTTCATCTCGGTCTTGAAAGCAGTGATGGCCTCCTTGCAAGTGTCGGTGATAATTTGATCATCAACGTAAATGCCGACGATGAGCTGACCATTGCTGCCGCTCCGGGTGTAGATGCCATGCTCGTAACTGCTCCTATAGAAACCAAGTGACATCATTGTGCTATCAAGCTTGGCATTCCATGCCCTCAGTGTCATGGTTTATGACTAGATTTGAGAGTAGGGGTGCTCACGATGTGATGAACAATAGAGCGCGAGGGACACAAGGGTTTATACATGTTTAGGCCTCCCGGAGGATAATAGCCTTACATCCTATGTGCGTCGGTTGTATTATGATTGCTTGGATCGAGATCCCCTCTACCCCTCCTTTTATATGCTAAAGGAGGTAGGATTTACATGGAAGATCCGATCAGTTAGGGTTGTACCCGACCCAGACTCTATCTCTACTTATCATATTTACAAGATTTGATTCTATAATTATCTTCTAAACCACCTCAGTTATGGGCTCCCTGGCCTGTGCTCTTAGGCCGAGTGGGCTGACTCTTGGTAGGCCCCCCTGTTCCTTTCTACCGAGTCTAGGAGACGTGGTACCCATGGTACCAAACCTCATCAACAACACCTGAGTGCTTGACATGTGAGCTTTGATCCTTAATCAACCAGATCTTCCTGCCTCGGTGAAGTTGCCAAGTGATCCATCCAACTTAGAATGACTTGTTGAGTGCTATTTGGCTCTGGTTGAGTGCTAAATGGCTATGACCGAATCCCACCAAGTTTTTTTTGAAAACGCAAATAGGTGCACCAATTAGATGTAGCTCCCGACTCTCATACCAAGTCTCCCCAAGAATTGATTTGGGAGTCAAATCTTAAAAAACATAGATAGGTGCACCGAATAGGTGCAACTATTAGGTGTAGCCCCCGGCTCCCATACCAAATCTTAAGAATTGAATCGGGAGTCAAATTTTGCTTTTATTCCAAATGTTGACTCCTTTTTTTCTCTTGATCCATAACCCATGATCAGATTTACACTAACTCTCATTTTCCCTCTATCGTGAATAGATGGAAATTGAACCTTTTTACCATTGGAAAAAAACGGTTCGCTAACATGGAAATCCAAGTTCGACGTTTTTACCGTTGGTGGTAAATTTATCCGCCGATCCAGAAATCGAGGTGCAACCTCATGAGTCGTTATGTGCCCCTTGTTGCCTTCACCTTAAAAAGAGGATCGGGTCCAAAACCTAATCTCCCCTCCCTCTGCTGCCATTTCTCCTCCTAATTTCCTATAATCTTCCCCTTCGCGATAGCTCCGATCTCGTGCTGCTGCGATCCTTCTTCCCAGCCATGGCCACCTCGCACCCGCACCTTTTCCAGACGTCCATCATGGATGAGAATGAAATCCGCAAGCTTGTCATGAATCATTTTCTCCTGGCCCGCGCAGTTCTGCAATGACGTCCTACTACCGGGGAAGACATTCCTACACCCAATACGACTGAGATTGTGGTGTTTTCTTCCTTCTTCCAGCACGGATTTGGCCTCCTTGCCTGCGACTTCCTCTGTGGACTCCTTGATCACTACCAAATCAAACTAGTCCACCTCAATCCTAATTCCATTCTTCAAATTGCCATTTTTTCATCTGTGTGAAGCCTTCCTAGGGATTTCTCCCAATTTCCCTCTGTTCAAAAACTACTTCTTCTTGAAATACCAACTGAGTGTCACTGACCGAAAGGTTATTGGGGGAGTAGGTTTTCAGACCCATCCTCGCGCTGGCTTCCTCGACCTTCCTCTGAAAACTTCTCTCCGGGGATGGCACGGAACATGGTTCTATTGCGAGAACCACAAACCTAACCTCCCTCCATTTGTAGGCCGGCTCCCCGAGTTCCAGGGAACTTGGAGCGAAGAGCCGGCTCCACTCGAGCTCCCCCAAGTTGCTGCCCTGACGAACAAGGTCAACCTTTTGAAGGAAAAAGGACTGATAGGAGTCTGTGTGGCCGCACATTGGCTGGCCCACTGAGTCCAACCACTGAAGAAACAGATCCATCCGGGTTGGGAGTACTATGGACCTCAAGACCCAACTCGGGAGACCAGGGAAAATAAAACTCCAGAGCTCCTGGTGAAGCATCTAGGAGAGATATTCCAAGATACTTCCAGCTGGCCGGCCGATGAGCAGGTGCGCTCCTACCATATTGGGGTTGAGAGGGACCCGGTAAGGCACCCTAGTTATTTCATACTTCATTGCTTTTTTGGAATCTCACATCATGTCTAAATGCAGGCTTTGGATAGCTTCATCTCACCCATTCCTGTCTTTGAGGGCGACATCCCGGTCCTGACCATTCCTGTTTTGGCCCGACCTCCTAGCGACGAGTCAAGAAGTGACCCTTCCGCGAGAGCCGATGCCAGTGCCCTCATGACTCGGGCTGGCAAGTAGAAAGCCACTGCCAACCCGGCTCCCCCGAAAAAAACCAAGAAAGCCATAGGGAAATCCACTGGCGGGATCAAAATTAATGAAGCTGCACCCAAGACATCTGGTTCGACTCCTCTATCGGGTCCTCGTCGGAAGATCCCAATCCAGTGCTCAAAAAGGTACACTTGTTACGAGCGTATTTCCTTCTTGAAGATTTCTTACTCGTGAGCCTCTATACAGAGTGCCCTGGGACATCAACCAGGATTCTTCTGCAAAGAGTACCCCAGCTGGCGGTGAGTCCCCGAAGGTGGACAAGCCCCCGAGTCCTCAATCTAAAAAGACCGCGCCAGATTCCCCAAAGACCTCAAGCCCAAAGGGTGTGCAAGGCTCCCCTGGTGTAGGTGGTGCTCTGACTTCTCCAACCCGTGCCACCCCGGATTAGGACCCTGCGGACGCCTGCTTAGTGCCGGGACCAACCGAGTCCCTCAGAATGCCTCCCCCAAGCCTCTAGTCTAATGGACTCGGAGCCACCGATGGATCTCAACGTGGCGAAGGCTCGTCTGTGCCATAGCCTGAGGAGGTTCCGTGACATCTTTCACGGGTCACAGAGTCCCTATGGGACAACCCGAATTTTATCCAGGCCGGATTTCATGTCGGTCAGTTTGTAACCACTGCCATAGATACCGAGGCCGACCGGGATAATATAAAGGCGCTCTACTCCAGCCTGAAGTGTATTGACAATTTACCTTATTGCATCCCCTTGTCATGGTTTTGACTCCTTCCTCTCGCAAGCGCTAGTAAAACACTCTCGGGATAAGGACCAATTCCTAAAGATGGCAATAAAGCGAATGACAGAGACTCAAATTCCCGAGGATGAAATGAAGGAAGTTGGCGAACTTAACTCGGTCCTCTTCAAAGAGAAACAAGAGCTTGAAGCTCAGTTGGTCGAAGAGAGCCGGGCAAAAGATCGTAATCACTTCCCGACTCCTTTTCTTTCATAATTGGATCATGTCCGAATGAATTCTGAACTGACCATTGCCTCATTTTGCAGTATACAGGGATCAGCTCATGGCTCTAGGCATTGTCCCTGGTGACCCAGACTTGGTAACTAAGGCCTTTGCCAACTTGAAGACCGAGCTAGACAAAGAAAGGGCTGCCAGAATCGCTAGTCAAGTTGAAATCGATGTGCTGACTCGGGCAGTCCAAGACCTGAAGATCTCTGTGGACAGGTTCGCTGCACAAATCCCCACCCTCGAAGACAAGATAAAACACCTCAAGAACAAGGTGGTGGATGGGTTGAATGAGGTTAGGGCCCGAGAACTCTGTCTGGAGCGAACCACTCGAGCAAACGAGGATTATAAGAAACAGAATGCTCGGCTGACCAAGAAATTAGAGAGTAAGTCATTTGGTCGCATTAGAAACATTCCATCATTCTTGAATTATTTTTTATCTGACCCTTCCTTGACTCGCAGAGTCAGATGCTGAACTCAGTGTCCTGAGGACGATGGTGGGCAACGCAGTGGCCTTCTTCTACCCAGGTGAGTCCTCCTCTGAAGCCCCCCCCCCCAAGATGCTAGATAGTCTACTGATAAGGTCTCGGGAGATAATTCTCACAAACATGAGGTAGTTGGCAAGCCTAACTCTCAGGATTTTGAAGTCCCTATACCCCCGGGCCGACTTAGACACGGTGGGGGAGGGCTTCACGGTGACTTGCAACGACGAAGAAGCCTTGAAGCTTGTTGATGACTCTGCTGTGACGGCGGGACATATCATAGATATGTTAGGAATAGACATGTCTCTCGGGTAGATTGTAATGACATTAAGTGTTTTTGAACCTTTCCTCCATGTAGCTATATTATCATGAACGGAAATTATTCAGGCGAGTTCGTGACCCGCCTTGTCGTAAATTCACTTCGATGTTAAAACCAGAAAATAACATCGCCCGACTGATATCTTTTCTGCGCGAGTTCTTGACTCATCTTACCATGATTAAGAGTCATGCTGGGTCGATGTTTTATACCTTATTCAATTTATCGATAAGGGTTTTGCCCTCATACTAGCCCGGACTTAGTGCATGCATAGGCTCATGGACTGGGGCATTCAAAGCCATTGTGAATGAGAGTCGCATTTACCAGCCTGCTCAGACAGTCTAGATTTTTCACTGAGTAGTTCCCAGCTTAGTGCTCAGGACTGTTAGCGTCATGCGCCGAGTTCATAGAGCATTCGAAGCCTTTAACGATTTGGATCGGAACCTTGCTCGGTTTGTTGAGCTAAGGATTTTTCTCAGGTGTGATCAGTTTTTAGTGTCATGGTCACGCATCATAGAGCCTAAGCTCTCCTGATCAAACATTCAAAGACATTAACCCGCTTGAGTTGCAAGGGTACTGAGTCCTTCTGGATACTCGGGTTTCTCTCAGATCAAGCCGGGCTTAGCATTCGTTGGTCGTGCAGCACATGGCCTGACACTTGAACTTGCGAAGCCGTGAGATGCTGAGGTTTTGAATGCTGAATGAGTCATGCTTCCCTCCTAGTCTGCTTCTGACTAAGTGTCCGGGCTATTAGATGCTACAATCATCTAGCCTGGCCATGCGAAGTCTTTGACAGGTGAGGTAAGAGATGTTGTTTGCACAAAAATAACACAAATGCAACAGAGGTAATATTTAATTATATGAAATGCATATGAGTATATAGTGCAGCCCCCTGACTGAAGTATTGGCCTCAAGAGCCAATGCATCAGGCAATAAACTAAAATGTACAATAAAAAGTTACCTACATATAAAAAGGTCTTAGCTGATCATCGTTCCAAGAGTTTGGAACTTTAGAGACATCTTCTTGCTGCAGCATGTATGAGCTGGGTTGAGTCAACTCGACTACTTCATAGGGACCTTTACAGGTTGGGGAAAGCTTGTGCCGGTCTTTAGCTGTCTGGATCTTTCACAGTACAAAATCTCCTATCTGAAAGCTGCATGAACTCATGCTCCACGCGTGATATCGCCTCATGGCATGTTGGTGCTTTGCCAACTGAATGACCGCGGCCTCACATAACTCCTCCAACATGGTTAAATCGTCGACTTGAGAGTCGTCTAACTGCTATTCATTAAAATGCTGCACACGGAATGACTTGTGCTCCTTTTCGGTGGGTAACAATGCCTTGGTTCCATAAACCAGAGAAAACGGTGTGTGGCACGTAGCATGACTCGGGGTGGTGCACCAAGCCCACAAAACTGATGGCAACTTTTTGACCCATTTTCCAGCGTAAGGCTTTAGCCTATCGAAGATTTTAGGCTTCAGTCCTTGAAGAATCATGCCGTATGAGCGCTCCACTTGACCATTCCTCTGCATGTGTGACACTGAGACATGGTTAATTTTAATGACCAAGTCTGCACAAAAGTCCTTGAACTCCCTCGCAATGAACTGAGTCCCGTTATCAGTGATAATGTTATTGGGAACATCAAACATGTACATCATTTCTTTGATGAACTCCATTGTCTTGGTCGTTGTAATGGAAGCGGCAGACATTACTTCGATCCATTTTGTGAATTTATCCACTGCAACAAAGATGTGTGTGAATCCACTTTTAGCTTTCTTAAAAGGACCTACCAAGTCCAGCCTCCAAGTGGAGAAAGGCCAGGTAATAGGTATGGTCTGCAGTTGATGAGACGAAACCGAGCGTGGCTAAACTAACAACCTTCACACTGATGGACTAAGGAGTTGGCGTCAGATACAATAGTGGGCCAAAAGAACCCCTGCCTGGATGCCTTGCCCACGAGAGACCTAGCACCCGTGTGACTGCCACAAATTTCCACATGGATGTCTTGCAGTATAATGCATCCTTCGTCTGGTGTGATGCATTTCATCAAAATGTCGTTAGCACCTCATCGAAAGAGCTCATCATTTACTAGGGTGTACTGTCCTGCCCGACGATGTAGTCGTTTGCGGTCAACCATGTCTTCTGGCAAGCCCCCTGTACTGAGAAATGTCATGAACGGAGTACGCCAGTCGAAGTGGATTTCCATGATTTTGGGTGTTTCGATTATACTCTCGCATGGTGGTGGAGTCTCCTGGGATGACTCGGCTGCCTTGGTTGCCTTTGCTAAAGCTTTTGAGATGCTTGACTCATAGAGTTCCTGCAGAAAGACCCATGTGGGAACCATGGCTCGACTTGAACCGAGCGTGGCTAACTCATCCGCGACCTCATTTTTTTCTCGCAAGATATGCAAGTACTCAAGACCGTCAAAATTATTTTCTAACTTGCAGACCTCCTGGCAATATAGTAGCATTTTATCGTCTAGACATGACCACTCTTTATTGGCCTGATTGACAACGAGTAGTAAGTCCTCGAGAACCTTGAGTCGGCGGATGCCGAGTGCCGTGGTGATCCTTAGACCATGAAACAATGCCTCATACTCAGCTACATTATTAGATGCTGAAAAATGCATTTGGAAGACATACTTAAAACTTTCCCCTTTGGAATATGTTACCAGAATTCCTGCTCCTGCACCTTAATGTTGTAGGGAGCCATCAAAATTGATGGTCCAATATTCTAGTTCTCTTTCCTTATGAGGTGTTTGCATCTTTGTCCACTCAGCCACAAAGTCGCTTAGAGCTTGAGCCTTGATAGATGTCTTTGGCTTGTAGACAATGTCGTACATAGACAATTTAATGGCCCATTTAGCAATTTTTCTGGTTGTCTCCCTGTTATTCAGTATTTCACTCAGAGTCGATGATGTGTGAACCTCTATCTGGTGCGCCTGAAGATAGTGGGATAGCTTATGAGACATAATCAGTAATGCATAAGCAAGTTTCATGATATGGAAATACTGAGTTTTGAAGTAACTCAACACTTCGCTGATGAAGTAGACTGGATATTGGATCTTGCGGTTGGAGTCCGATTCCCCCCGCTCGATGACGATAGTTGTATTGACCACATTATTTGTAGCGGATATGTATAGTTGCAAGTTTTCGTGGGGTTCTGGGGCTAGCAGGGTGGGTGGGGTTGTCAGATACTTTTTTAATTCTTCAAAGGCCTCTTGTGCCTCCTAAGTTCACTGGAACTTGTCATGTTTCTTGAGGAGCTTAAAGAAAGGGAGTCCCCTGACGTCGAGTCATGAGATAAACCTGCTCAAAGCGGACATGCATCCCGTCAACTTCTGTACATCATGGAGGCTCTCGGACAGCTTCATTTTGGTGATAGCCAACACCTTCTCTAGGTTAGGGTCAATACCACGACAGGAGACCATATCCTCGAGTAATTTTTCTAAGGGTACGCTGAATGTACACTTCACAGGGTCAGCTTCATTTTGAATTTTCTCAGATTGTCGAAGGTCTCTGCCAGGTCAGAGATGAGTCCCTCGTCTTCCTAAGTCTTTATGACCACGTCATCAATGCACTCTTCAGCGTTGCACCCAAGTTGTGAATGTAAACACCGTTGTATACCCCACTGGTAGGTTGCACCCACGCTTTTTAGTCTGAAGGGCATAGTTATATAACAAAATGCGCCAAATAGAGTGATGAAGTATGTCTTGATTTGGTCTTCTTCCTTGAGGGGAATCTGATGATACCCGGAATAGCAGTCGAGAAAAACTTACAAGGCTGCAACCGGCCGTGAAGTCCACAACCTGATCGATCCGTGGGAGCTCGAAGGGATCTTTTTTGCATGCCTTATTAAGATCGGTATAATCAACACACATCCTCTAATCTTTATTATTTTTTATATAAGAACGGGATTGGTGAGCCAATCTGGATGGTACACTTCCTTAATGAAACTGGCATCTAATAGTCTAGCTATCTCTTTTTTTATTACATCTTTTTTGTTTGGGTGAAACGGTAGAGTCGTTGCTTGACTGCCTTGGCCTTTGGGTGCAATTCGTGCTCAATCAACTCCCTAGGAACTCCAGACATGTCAGCAGACTTTCATGTGAAGATGTCCCTATTTTCTTGGAGGAATTTGATGAGCATGAGTTCCTATTTAGGATCCAGGCTATTGCCTACGTGAGCAACCTTGGAAGGCTCCTCCGCGGACAATAGAATCGTCTTGCTGAGTGTGTCCTCCGGTTGGATGGATGTCTTGGAGGTCCTGGCCTCGGGCATGATCGGATCTGGGGGAGACTCGGCCAAGGCTTGCTTAAACTCTTGGAGCTTTGTGGATGCTGCCAGCCTGCCAGTCATCTTGCAACTCTCCCTGACGCAGTCAAAAGCCTGCTTAACGCCTCCCCTTATAGAGATGATGCCACGCGGCCCTGGCATCTTCAAGACAAAGTAGGCGCAATGTGGGATCACCATGAAATTGGAGAGTGCTTGCCGTCCCAAGAAAGCGTTGTACGCAGTCTCAAAATTAGCGACCTCAAACTGTACAGTTTCTGTGTGGAAATTTTCTCGAGTCTCAAAGGTCATGGGGAGAATGATCTGGCCGATGGGGGTTGTTGCTGCACCAGGGACTATGCCATGGAAAGGAGCCTGATTGGGGCATAGCAAAGACCTGGATAACCCCATCTGGCCAAAAGTCTTCAGGAATAGAATATTCAGGGAACTGCCTCCATCGACAAGGACTCGGTTGAGCTTAACATCCTTAACGATGGGGCAGACTATGAGAGGATACTGCCCCAACTTCGGTACAAAGTACAGGTGGTCGCTGCGGTCGAAGGTGATGGGGACCTCGAACCACTTAAGGTACTCGGGGGTGGCGGGTGAGACCACCATGACCTTCTGGGCTATGAGTTTCTCTTTCACCTTGATTCATAAGAATCAGGGCCACCATAGATGTAGTTGACCTCCTTGTGAGCTTCAGTAAAGTCGCCCTTAGGTTCTTCGGGCTTTTTCTCTTGATCGGCCCCTTTGGCTGTCTTGAGTACTTCATCTACGAAATCTTTGAGCCGGTCGCAGTTCTGGGTCTTGTGCTTTCCTTGGGGATGAAAGATGCAGATGTGATCTAGGAAGCCTTTGAATTCACCTAGCCTGGGCCGATACTCCTTGTTGCATCATGGTCATTCCACTGTGTTGATAGAATGATCAGCCTTCCTCTTCTTGTCATGACCCTTGGACGAGCTAGGCTGGTCCTTGTGGCCCGAGTCCTTTTCCTTCTTCTGTTCCCTGGTGTCGAGGGTCGCCTCCTCAGCCAAGGCATACTTATTAGCCATGGCGAGTATTGCTTCTGATGTCCTGGGGTTTTTCACTATGAGCTTACGGATCAGGACTGGGTTCCTGAGTCCTTTCTTGAAGAACATGATAATGGACTTGTCCTCGACCTCTGGGATGACATTCCTCTTATTGCAGAAATGCTAGATGAACTCCCAGATGGACTCTCCCTTCTTTTGGACAACACTAGCTAGGTCCCAGTCAACTCCCAGATGTGCGCACGTGGCATGAAAGTTATTGGTGAACAGCTGGCACATGTGGTTCCAGGAATGAACCAACCCCATGGGAAGCCTGAGGAGCCAGGTTCTTGCGGATGATGACAAACAAACTGGCAGATAATTTGTCATGACGTATGAGTCCCCACTAACGAACTCAATGGCGAGCTGATACACCTCAAGCCACTCGGCTGGGTTGGTGGACCCATCATATTTCTCGATCCCCGATGGTTTGAAGTTCACGGGCCAACACACCCTCTTCAAGTCGTGGGAAAAAGCTTTGACTCCTCCTGCATTGTGCCCTCCTTCAGGAGAACACTGTCGGTGAGGTTGATCGTAATAGGGACTGTAGTAGTCATAGTCCCTTTCTTCACGTTGCTCCTGTTCAAGGTGCTCGCATTCCAGACACCGGTTTTCAATCTGGTCGCGTGCATCTTTGTTGTGGATGACGTCGCACAAATCTTGGTCATCTCGGTCTCATCTTCAGCCGCGTTCCCCCAGTGGAGTGAGACTACTAGTCGAGTCCCCGTGTGAACTCTACCGGTGGTCATGCTCGTGACCCCGTGCTTCATCCTCATGGTCGAGCACCAGGTCAACCATGATTGCTGAGTCTAGCATCGTCTGGAGACGCTTCACGTGTGCGTTGATGTCTTCGTGTCTTTTGGCAGGTGAGGGGGGTGAGTTGATCGAAGAGCATCCTTGAGGCCAAGGCGTTCTGTGTC